>BQNB010120277.1:0-20662 GCA_026074375.1 Tanacetum coccineum
TAAAAAGGATGAAATTGTATCTTTTCATAAACAAGATGATGATCTTTAAAAGAAACTTGCAAAAAATAATGAAGCTAAAATGGTAATTTATAATTCTTTGCCACGTAAAGAATACGAAAGAATTTTTATGTGTCAAACCGCAAAAGAAATTTGGGATACTTTACTAATCACTCATCAAGGTAATAATCAAGTCAAAGCTAACAAAATAGATCTCCTTGTTCAAAGAACACTTAGGTCGCAAGCTCAAGAGAAAAGCAATTTCTTTTGCTTTATTTCAACAATAGAACCTAAAAATATAAATGAGACACTAAAAGATGAAGATTGGCTAATGGCCATGCAAGAGGAACTAAATCAATTTATAACAAATGATGTTTGGGAACTAGTCCCAAATCCCATGGATATGACCATTATAGGAACAAAATGGGTATATAGAAATAAACTCGATGAAAATGGGGTCGTAATAAGAAACAAAGCTAGGTTGGTCGCCCAAGGTTATAATCAACAAGAAGGAATTGATTATGATGAAACATATGCACCCGTAGCTAAACTAGAGTCCATAAGAATACTTTTAGCTTATGCTTGTGCACTAGATTTTAAGTTATACCAAAATGGATGTGAAGAGTGCATTCCTTAACGGTGTTATCAACGAGGAGGTTTACGTGGCACAACCTCCGGGATTCATTGACTTCACAAAACCTAATTATGTCTATAAACTTAAGAAAGCTCTTTATGGTCTAAAACAAGCTCCAAAAGCTTGGTACGATCGACTAAAAGCCTTTCTTATTAAACATAATTATTCTATGGGAATGGTAGATAACACTCTCTTCACTAAAAAGAAAGACTCCAACATCATTATCGTCCAAATATATGTTGATGACATTATATTCGGATCAACTTGTCAAGAAATGTGTGATGACTTTGCCAAGATCATTGATATTTGCTAAATTGTATATTAAATTACCCGGGATTTTGCCAAATAAAAGCCATAAAAATGCCAAAAGAATAGAAAAAGTGTGCTTTTATGTCTAATTGTGCAGGAAATGATTAAAGAGGACAAAAAGAAGCAAAAACAGTCAAAAACCGACAAGGAACGAAAGAGACAAGAAAAAGAGTGAAGAGACAACCAAAGATCAAAGCCGGATCAGCCCGACATAGCAAGAAAGGCAGTCAAAGCCCAAGATAAAGTCAAAAGGTCCAATTATGACAAGTTCTTAAAGTTTCAAAGGCTATTTAGAAGATTGAAGTTCAAGGACTGAAATTGCAAAATGAGGAAAGTTGTTTATAAAGAGAGAAAAAGGAAACAAAGAAACTCAAGGGCTAAAGTTGCCAATTCCTAACTTGTTTTATAACTACAAAGAAGGAAAGCAATCGCAGGGACTAATGTTGCAAACATCTCAAACTTTCAAACAGACAGAGCGCGGGTCAAACTCCCAACCAACCCAAACCGAATTTCCCGCCAAAACTACACACAAACCCAACTTCGTCCCAAGCTTTCCCCCACTCCTCTATATTGCTGGAAATCGTTCATAAACCTTCCCCACATTACCCAGCCCACGTGGCACTCCATAATTGGCCAAGACACCTCATCTTCCTCATCCAACGGCTAGGAATTGTCCAAGATTGATCAAAGGCTGTGATTAAATGGAAGATTCAAGAAACTTTTCCCTCTCCTCTTCCATCCTCTATAAATAGCAGCTTAGGGCTCTCATTTTAGTTGTTGTTTTTTACTTTAATTTTCAGTTTTGTATTTTCCTTCAATATTAAGCATTTTACTTTCAAGTTTTTAAAACAGCTTTAAAGCACTTGTAGGTTCATTCTCTAAGCTTGTACTCTATCATTTTATTAATATCAATCCAGTTTCCAAGTTTAATTGTCATTTGTTTTCTATTTTAAGCTCTTTTCACTCAATAAGCTTTCAATAAGCTCTTTTGAGCTTATTCTTGTTATTAAGCTCAAATTTAGTTTAAAACTTTGTAAAAGCTTTTAAAATACTGTTTTTAGCTCAGTTAGTTTAAAAGTTCTCATTTGAATTCAAATTAAGCTCACTTTGGAAGCTACAAGGAGTTATAAGCTCTATTAAGCTCATTGAGCTTGTTGATCAAGGTTTAGAGGCTAAGGTAGCCGTTAGGGATTGAATTAAGGCTACTCATTCAGAAAGAGTAGCCTAAGTAGCCTGAGACTACAAAATCAAGGTTTCATTGCTCTTACCTCATTTCAGTTTAATTTCAGTTTAAAATTTGCTTATTGCTTTTCATTTGTGTTAATGAATGCTTGATTATGCTTGATTAGTTGTTCTTTCTATCTGTTTTGAGTTTAGATTGTTTAGATATTATTAAGATCTTACATTTCTAAAAAACTGTCATTTAGTGTTTATAGCTACATAGAGTAACTAGCTAAATCCTAGAGCTCGAAATGAATCGTTACTCCACTTTTGTTACATTTAGGACCCACTAGGTTTATAAATGCAAACACAAGTCTCATTTAAATGCGTTTACAACACGTAGGGTTTGTCTAAGAAATCTCAAAAGCATTACAATTGTTTGGAGTATTAAAACTATTTGTATAATACGGCTTCTATTGAAGTCTTTATTTTACCTTCTTGCATGCTTGTCTACATGTTATTACTTGTTAAATGCCCTTAGACTTGATCATGCTTAAAACAAAATTAGGACTTTGAATTGCTATCTTCTAGTTATGTTAAATGTCGTAGTCTTAGTTGCCAATAAAACTAGGACTTGCTGTAAAATGGCCATAAAACACTCCACCTTTTTACCATTTCCTGAAACAAAACAAAAACCTAGACTTTCTAGACTTTTCAGGTGGCGTCCCCCTTAAATCAAATGGGTGGTCCCCTTAAATTAAAGGGGCCGAGCATGTAATTAAGGGGACTGGCCACCTGAAGCACATGTTTTACTATTTCTTTTTTATTTTTGACCCTCTTTCATCTAGACTTAGCTATAATTTCTCTAAACTCACCAACATCCTTTGAATTGACTTTCAAACAATGTCCATCCTTCCTTAATTACACCATTCTCCTAGTATAAATTATCAATCAATCCTCACACATTTTTCCCATACTTTCTTGTCTTCTCTAATGTCTTCCCCTCACAAACCTTTACCCAAACCTTCAAGGGTTGCCAAAATATCCGTAATACCCATTTGGAGAAAGAAGTTAAACTCTTGTAACACATCAAATATTGTAACACGTCAAATATGGATGATGTTAACTTACCCACTCAAATATCCAAACCACAATCTCCTCGCAATCAACCATCTCAAGAAAACTCTTCTACCACTCAAACAAACCATGATTCTCTACAATCTCACTCACTTCTACTCGGTGATTCTTGCAACACTAATGTTGGACATACTCCCTCTCTACCACAAGACATTAATCAAACTCAAATTACACAACCTCCACTCCCTCATTCACTCATCAATCCACATATAGCTAATATGCTTCATGCTCAATCTCCACCTTCACCTCAAGGTGACAATCACACTCAACCTCCACTTCCTCCATCACCTAATAGAGAAATGCTCATAAATGACATTACCAAACTTCAAGACTTATCAAATCTCCTAGCCATGCACCTCTTACAATGTAACACTCCATCATCACCTTATTCTCCAAACTTACCTCACACCTTCAACTTGGATCAAGTTGAACAACATGTTGGCTATTGTCCTTGTTGCATCTTTACCTAAAAACAATTCCTAACCCTAAGTGAAGATATCAATTGGATTGAATTTCTTCTTACTCGACCACAACCACCACCTCAAGTTCATCGAGACTATCCTCCAACGACCACCTCCGCTCCAAACTCTCCACCAACAACCAACTAAGCATGATATATTTTGACTTTTTCTCGCTTTCAAATAAATGACCAACCCTATCCTTTTGCAAACAAGTCCAATGATTTCCTATGGCAATCTAAAAATATTAGGACCTTTGTATTTTAAATTTTATGTATGTTACTTTAATATGCTTCAAGCATATTATTTAAATTTGATGTATGCATGATTATGTCATATACATAATTTCTATGTTTAATGAATGATCTTTGGTATTATGCTTTAAAGTGTCTTTTTTTTTTGCATTTTTCCTTTCTTTGCTATATATTAGAAACATCAGTATTGTTCCTCTAACTTGTTTTTTGTAGCAAAGTTACCATAGCTCGATTCCTTGGTGCCCTCGAACGAGGGGAGTACACATCATGGGGGAGCAAATTTTTTTCCGTCAATTCTACTAATATTTATCGGCGAAGCCTTTTTGATTCTACAAAAAGGGGGAGAAATAGAAATAAACTCACTAAATACTTGTTTAAAACTAATGTTTCATTTAATGCCTAAGAACGTTATTAATATTTTTCGATCTCTCTACGTTTTGATGATCACAAAATGTAAAAACGATTAATGAAAAATTAAAAGTAAACAAGTAATTAGTAGTAAATTTTCATTTTGAAAATTTAATCACTTAAAGTTTGAATAAATCTCAAATGCTTAAGCATTTTATGTTCAGGATGGGGAAAAAAGGACCTTTTTATTTAACCTCACCTTTTTATATAAAATGTATAAACTTTTATATCTTTTACTAAACATTTTTAGATTTAAAAGAAATGAATTATTCCTTATAATATTTTGAATTCAAATTTTCTACCCAAAAATGGCTAGAAATGTTCCAGAAAACACCTCCCCCCAGAAAAGACAAAAAAGTCTAGGCGGGCGGCCCCCTTAATTATAAAGGGCGGCCCCCTTAATTTTAAGGGGACCGACACCCTAATTAAGGGGACCGCCCAGACAAAAAGTCAACTCAGCTGGCCTATAAATACTGGACTATTCTCCACTGATTTTCTCACCTTTTGCACATACTTTCTTTCTGTTCTAAATCAGTTTATACTCTCCTTTCATTCCTTTGATCATTTAATCATAAAGCTTTGTTTCCAAGTGATCCAAGCTTTGATCCTCAAGTGCAAGAGAAGAATACTTCCTACCATCAAGTGAAGAAGTATTATAGCTTAGTGTGTGTCCTTATAATCTTGTTGCAATTGTATTATATCTTGTAAATCATTTGTGTATATTGTGAAGGTGTGTATCGTAGTTGTGTATATTAAGTAGATTGTGGTGATCATTGTAAGTATAGTTGGATCGGGGTGATCTTAGAAGTAGTGTTAGATTGGTGTGATCAAGATAGTGTTTAGTTGAAGTGAAGTTGTGAAGAGAAATATAGAAAGGTTGTGACGAAGTTGTGTGGTGAAGTTATGAAGTGAAGTGAAGAAAAGGTGTGTAGTGAAGTGAAGTTGTGAATCGTTGTGAAGTAGTGTGGTTAGTCGTGATAGTAGTGTGAATCGTTATAAAGTTTTGAAGTGAAGTGAAGAAAAGATGTGTAGTGTGGTTAGTCGAAAATTGGTGTAAGCTTAGTTGTGTATGGTTTTCTCGGACTAAAGGGAGCTTTTGACCTTTGTGAGAAAACTCTTGAGTTTGGTGCTCGGGGAGTGGAGTAGGGTGAAGAGGTGCTTCGTTACTGAACCAATATAAATCCTTATGTTGAGGTTTGATCTTTCCATCCCTTATCTCTTATCTTTCATACTTATTTTATATCTTGTCATTACTTATTTGATTAGTTAAATTGTTCATATTGTGCACATTATGAATTCACATAAAGTCAAATCTAAGTTTTATAATCAAACTAAACATAAAATATAAAAATCGGTAAACTATTCAACCCCCCTTCTAGTTTTCTACACCCCCAAAAACCCCAAATAGTTAATTTAGGACAAGATTCACGTGCTAGGTCTGTAGATTGATGTCCCGCCTAATTCTAAAGAATGATATGTGCTTCGAGATAAGAAAATCATTGCACTATTTAAAACTAAACCAGCGTTTAATCGGATTTAATATGGCTAATACGGTTTTCTATCATTTGGCTTGTACCGCTCTTTTATATTCTGATTGTTTTCTTGCATGTTTATTGTGTTTAGAATTGGTTATTGTCACCATAAAACCTGTGCCAGTCTCTCAGACTGAACCCCCCCCATTATAATTAGAAACGTATATAGCATAGGTTTAACAAGTAATTAGAATTAACTTAATTAGAATAATTGAAATACTGATAGAATATAAGGTTAACGACCTCGCTCTTAGTGTTCGACACCATACTTACCACAAAACTCCACCTGATTAGGTACACTGCCCGTTAAAGTGTTGTTTTAGGATAAGTCGGCTAAATATAAATTTAAAACTTGGTAATCAATAAATTAACCCTACATGTCAGCACATCAGTTTCTTACTTTGTTCTTAGCAGGAGCTTTCTTTTGACCTGTTGCTGCTAGACCTCTTGGTTTTGGCACCGCAGAAACATTACCTAATAAACATCAAAATAATAATTTTTATTCATTTTAAAACTAAAGTGTCAATTCAACCCGTTCGGGTTAAGTGTTTTCTCAGGTTAAACACGTAACTATCACCTCAAATGGAAACTAATTATCACCATGAATTGAAAATAGCACGTAATTTTCCATTCACCTTGATATGAGTGAGTCTTCCCATTTCTAGCTTTATCCTAACATTATCGCCTCAAATGAACTTAAAAGTCGACTACAACTAAGATTTTGCTTAAAACTGAAACCAAACCAAAATAGATTGATTTTTAGCTACACAAATTATATGATTTTAGCTTTCCACACTTTGTTTTTTGTTTTGTTTTTCCATACGCCCGCTAGAAACTACTGTAAGAAACATGCATCTCTAATTTTGAAAGCTTATACACTATGGACAACATAAATTATATAAAATATTAGTATATGAACATCTTTGTTATTCTGCAGAAATTGACTTCACTTATAATTTGTTTGCTAATCTGGTAACTGTCATAAAGTAATAGTTAATATAGAATGCACAAACCTCGATAATGAGTAACCTTCAATGAAACTCACGAAAACAATGACAGTGAAGTTAAAGAAATGGATGGTGTCTTTGCTAACGACCTAAGCCATGTCGTCCCTAGTGCACGCCGATTATGTTTCCCTCTACAAACAAATTTTTTTTTCCTTTAGTATGATATTTGAAACTACATTAGCATAAAAACTGAGCAATCCAATGCGTAAAGTGAAGTGAAGTAAAACAATACCTTTAGGGTTACGAAGTGATGAGTGTAACAACAATGAAAGATGTTTTTCCTCGTCTTCAATGTTACTGCAACAATCTGCCAAGAAAATACTAATTCTTTAAGGACCCCCGTCGTTAACATTATTATGCGAGTTCCACACAGTGGTTATCAAACAAAATTTTAACTACTTTAAATGTTGTACATTACCAAATATTTTGGGCTAAACTATATAATCCAACTCAACTTATTATATTAAGTGAGCCAGATGCTAAAAAAACTACCCATCAACAAATTTCATATCTTTTATGTTTTTTTTTTACTACTATATTAAACCAAGACCCCTAACAACAAATCAAGTTCCTTCTCTTTTTGAAAATTTAAGCATTTTTAGCAATAATTATCATAAACAAACATTAGATAAGCTTGATATTGGTAAAAAGCATGTACTTTCTTTCCATTTCGTATATTTAGTTTGTCATTTTCTAGGCTAACAAACTTCAGTTACAACATAAGAAAAACTTCAAACACACAACATAAATTAAAAACTACATTAATAATTTAATACACGAATGAAACTATAAAAGAAAGACAGAACAAAATTGCATGATGCAAATACCGTCCTTCATTAGCTCTATATACAGCCCAAGATGGAATAAAGGCCATCTAATCGTCGACGCCAAAAGGCATCTTGGAAGCCACCTAAAATAAGCTAATCCAAACACCCAAAAAATCATAGTAAACTTCCAAACCCCTTTGTTAAAAACCTACAAAAACCCACAAACAATTTTGAAAACCGATTACTAAAACTAAAACATAAAACAATATGTACAGTACATAAAAAATTATATAAATAAACCACAATTCATAAATTATAAACCTAAAAACCGCATACCTACAATAACTTCCGTGTTTTTAGATTATGTACAACAAGAGATAGAGAGAAGAGAGGTGATACAAAGAGAGAGAAGAAAGAGATCTGGTTTGTGTGTGTTTTTTCTTGTTTGGTAGAAGAAAACAGGGGAAGAGGTAGGGCGGTAGATTTGATGAGTAATTAATGTTGGGTACATGTTTTGTTGCCAAAGAGATTCATCACACATAAAATTGGAATAACAAAAAACCACTATGAAGAGCAAATATGAGAGAGAGATTTTGAATAAAAAAGCTTTTGTAATAGTTTAATAATGGTTACTGTAGATGTTGTGTGTAAAAGCAAGTCCACATTTAGTATAAAGATATAATTTCATGTGGTGTAATATCTTCGTTTAATTTATATTTTGGTTTTTTCAAATTGGTTTCCAGTGATGTGAACATACATTAAAAGACCAAGGACCATTCAGTTTAAGTTTCATACGCCTTATGTTTAATATTTTTTTTAGGAGTTCAACCTTTATTGAATTTTTTTTTATAGGAAAGGAAAACATTAAGATAAGAAAATCAAAGATTATATATTCACATTGCAATGTTTAGAAAACCAACTTTTTGAGTGTTGAATCAACATATCAAACTTGTAAAAGGTGGTACATTATGGCCTATCATGTCACTGTTTTTTTCTTAGATAGATATTAGCATATTTATTTTATCCATTTCATATGAACATTTTTTAAGTTTAATTCCTTTCACAGATGGTAGTTTTAGCAAGCATAGATGTAACTGTAATGTGGTAAATAATCTGTATATCTCCTCATCAATATTCGGTACAATATAAATACATACCAGGATCATTCTAGACTCGGGCTTGAGCCGAATACAAATATAAACACTAATACGGGCTAACACTGCCCTGCAGTTGGAGTAAGAGGACACCGGACGCTCAAACTGGTGTCAAACTCCTCAAATAGTGCTGAAGGCAAGCCTTTGGTGTAAATATCCACATACTGATAACGTGAATGAACATGAAGAACTCGAACCTGACCAGCAGCAACCAAATCTCAAACAAAATGAATATTGATCTCAATATGCTTCGTACGCTGATGCTGAAACAGATTAGAAGACAAATACACATTACTAATATTATCATAATAAACACGCGTAGTTGTAACAACCCAAGTTTCAGGTCAACGTCTATCCTTAGCCTAAGATAGTTATCTTAATTATGTAAATAATTATAGTCGTTATGCTATATGTGGTTGATAAGAATTTCCATTTATTGATGAAGTTCATTCCGTGATATAGTTTCTATTTGTTTTTAGCATTTAATAAAGTCAGAAAAATATATTTTATTGCTCCGAGAGCGTAAATATGTTAATTTTGTATTTTACGTCGTTTCCCTGAGTTTTTATAAAAACCGTGTTTAAAGGTCGTGTTTTACGAGGTTAAACGTTTTCATGAAGGTTTTAAACTATATTTAGTAGGACGGATTTAAAAATATTTATTAACGTGATGTTACCCGTGTTTGGTCGGCTAAGTAAAGGAAATATAACTAATTTGTATTAAACTTGCAAGGACTTATGAGAAGGAGGGACCTAAATTGCGAATTGATCAAAGTTTACTTCTATAAAAGGAAACCTAATACTTCCATTTTAACACTTTACAAAAAATTTCAATCTCTTGCTCCTCTCCATCTCTTGACCGTTCGAAACCCACACACACACATAATCTTGCCATCAAAATTTCATTACTTACATGCATTTAAATCCATTTATACCATATTAATCCTTGTTTAATCCTCTACAAATCCCACTAAAGAAACCTTACATGCAATGACTATTTAAGAAGTTAGGTTTTTTGGTCAATTTCTAGTGATTTGGTGTATAAGGAAGTGTTTAAGGGTGATAGATTGTTGTTATATTAAAGTGGTTTGGTTAGAAAAGTTTGTTTGGTTGGTCTTTGTGGTTCGTCCAATTTCAAAAGGAAGGGGAAAACAAAATTTGTGCTTTTTTCTAGCTTTGTGAGCACTTGTTTATGTTTCTTATTTGATTAATTAGATGATTATTGCATATATATAATTGTAGCTAGATGATTCAAGTGCAAAATTGATTTGAAAGTGTTACAAGTATGAACATATGTTTGATGGTTTTAGTACATGTTAATAGGCTAGTTAAACATGTTAGAAGGGTTAGATTTTGTCAAAAATAAGTTTTTATATGACTTTATGTTGACCAAAAAGTTTGACTTAGCATAGGGCCCCCGGTCTAAGAAAAAATTTTGAAATCTAAACTTAGCTTTGATTAGATAAAATGATGTTCTAAGGTCCGTTTTGATATAAGGTGGGCCTTGTAACTCCTAAAAACGAAGATTTTACGGCCAGGTCAAGTTTGAGTCATTTTGGGGTAAAAAGTCAACTACGAAGTTTGACTTTTGAAAGTAAAACTTGCGTATAATTTTGAATATAGTTGATAACAAGTAATGGGTTCGTAATGTTAGTTAAATTAAGATGAAATGCTAAGTTTGGATTATATTATCCTTACTTTCGGCAAACTTTCTAAAAATAGAAACTTTGTAAGAAACGTTGTAATAATTGATGAATATGTCAAGTGAAATGTTTTGCGTCGCACTTGGAGATTTTAGTATATGATTATATATACGTAATAGTAAAACATATATATACATTATATGATTTAATATACTTTTAGTCACGTGCCACCATATATGTATTATATAGGTTGCGGTTGAGACGTGAAGCTTATTGTGCTTGTGGATTAATTGATTTGGATCTTTTGCTTAAGGTGAGTTCATACCCTCGCTTTTGAATTATTTTAAATGTTTTAAACCCGCGAGAGGGATACATGTTTGTTTTATAAAATCGAACACATATGATTTATGGTATGCTAGACCCGATATGAGATTGTTTCCGCATAAGTTGCTATTGTCGAAGTCCCTTAATTCATGAACCATCAATCGCCTATAATGGGTGAACGCTAAATAGATCTATTGGGTTTGACGCCTGTCCGGGGTTTGATTCCTGTGAACACCCTGTCAAACAGACATTTTGTTATTAGAAATATAGAGGTATATGACAATAATACCTAGTTTGGGGCACTTAAAACATATGAAATGCTATATGTATTGTTAACGTTCCAGTGTATGAGCTTATTGCGCGACGAAAGAAAAGTAAGTTGCTATACGTTGGATTGTTGCTTTGTTTTCCCAAGAACTAATAATGTGTTCAAAGGTTTTTACTTATTGTTTAATTTAAACTCTATGAATTTCACTCAACTTTGTTGTTGACGTTTTAAACATGTTTTATCCCAGGTAATCAAGGCTGAAGGCAACGATGGCGTGGAGGTGTCGTGCGTGTATGGTGATGGATTTTATGGAAAGACTTCTTGTGTGTGCGGTCTTGCAAAACATATCTTCATGGTGGTGTTTAATAAACAAGGTTCTGTCTATTTGGAATAAACAATTTGTTTTTCATGGTTTGTAATAGACGGTGGTTACAATTCTATGGGACCTAACGCACTTTTAACTCTGAATAATTTGGAACACATGTTTGGTAAACGTCTTATTTGAGACGTTTTCTATTATCGTGGTGACGGATGCTATTTAGTAACACAATTGATAATTTCGCTGCCAATCCGCATGTTCCTTTTCGGGGGGGGGCGGGTGGGGGGGTTTTTACAGTAGTGGAAGACAACGGTGTGTGTAACTCACATAAAAGATTCCTTAACCAACAAGTCTCAGCAACAACATTGGCAACACCACGATACTCTGCCTCTACACTTGAGCGAGAAACCGAGGACCAAGAAAATAAGTTGTTGGCAAGAAATACACAGTAAACTAAAGTTGACCTCTATGTAGTAGGGCAACCAGCCCAATTTGCATCCGAATAAGCAACCAAATCTGTAATAGAAGATGAAAATAACAAAAATCATAATCAAAAGTACCATAAACATATCTCAAAATCCTCTTAAGAGCTGAAAAATAAGGCTCCCGAGGATCATGCATATAAAGGCAAACCTGCTAGAGAGAACCCGCAAGAATCCGATATAATATCGGATTAGAAACCGGATCACCATCATCACCCAGTTTGGACTCAGTATCAACAGAAGTCATACTAGAGTTGCAATTAACCATACCAGCTCGCTCAAGGATCTCAGTAGCATACTTACACTAAGATAAAAATATCCTTGAAGAACTACATGTGACAGAAATACCCAAAAAATAATTAAGAGAACCGAGATCTGTCATAGAAAACTCCTGATGTAATAAATGAAATAAGCTGCTGTAACAAAGTCTTAAAAGAAGCAGTAAGCACTATATCATCAACATATAATAATAAATAAGTAGTATTAGTCCCCTGTCTGTATATAAACAAAAATGAGTCACATCGACAGTGATGAAACCCAATATGAGTAATATAAGATGCAAAGCGCTCAAACCAAGCTCTAGGGACTGTTTGAGGGCCATAAGAGGGACCGTTGTAAGTAGGACTACATAATCAAGTTGCTCAGAATCCCTTAAAAACTTGGAGGATGATGAATATAAACCATCTTAGATAAATCACCATGTAAAAAAGCATTCTTGACGTCAAGCTGATGAATCGGCCAATGCCGAGAAGTAGCCAAATTAAGAACAGTCTAAATAGTACTAGGTTTAACAACCGGATTAAAAGTCTCATTAACATCAACGCCCTCTAACTAGGTACTACCATTCACAACAAGACGAGCCTTGTAGCCACTAAGGGTGCCATCAGCCAAATACTTATGGAGAAAAATCCACATACAACGAACAATATTTTTGTTCGTGGGTCAAGGTACAAGAGTCCAAGTGTTGTTTTTAATAATTGCATTATATTCATCATTCATATCATTTTTCCAATTTGGATCATTAAACGCATCACAAGATGATTTTGGTAAGGGAGAAACCAAAGACACATAAAGATTAAGACGCTGAGTAAGACGAGTGGTCCCGCCATGAAAACATGTGACATGGGATGAACTGACGCAGGGTTCGGGTTTATGTGTGGTGGAGTATCCGGCTGTTGGAGTAATTCATTGTTTTGGGCCACAAAGGGAGGTGTTTGGGCTACGGGTGAAATGGGGTCCTCATGGATATTTTGGGCCACGGTTTGGGTTGGGAAAATTAGGGCATCAGTATGAGTTTGGGCTGTAGGGTGGTACTAAGGGGTGTGGCCTAAATTTAAATCATAGGTTCAGTGTATTAAGGAACGAAAATGGGTTGAAGAGGTTAGGGGTTTATATCAGGTGAGTCATCTAAAAAATTATATTTAGGTGCCAAGTTGGGTTGACAGAAGCCATAGAAAAAAGGTTTCATCAAAGGTGACATGTCAGGAGAGAATAATTTTGTTTGTGGTTAATTCAAGGCAACGATACCCACTATGGTTAGAAGCGTGCCTCAAAAAGATCGAGGGTGTGGTACGTGGTTCAAGTTTGTTATTGGGATAAAGTTGAAGATAACATAAACACGTAAAGGTACGTAAAAGGATATAGTCCGGGTCTTTACCGAACAAACAGGTATATGGTATGTCATTATGAATGGCGATGGAGGGCAAGATATTGAGTAAGTGTGTGGCCATGTTGAGAGCCTCGACCTAAAAAGTTGGTGGAAGATTTGCTTGAAAAAGTAAGGTTCTAATAAGATTGTTGATAGTGCGAATCATTCGTTCGGACTTGCCATTTTGTTGGGAGGTCTTTGGACATGAAAAACAAAACTGAATGCCATTGTCAGTAAAAGATTATGTAAGTTTCGGTTATCGAATTCACCACCATGATCACACTTGAACGACTTAATTTCACACTTAAATTGAGTATGAACATAGTTACGAAACAACAAAAATTTAGAGAGAACATCATACTTATTAATTAATGGATAAACCCAAACAAAATACGAATAATGATAAAAAAACATAATATTAAAAACCAGATAGGCTCGGAATGGGTAAAGTCCTCACATCCGAGTGAATAATGTCAAAACAAGAAGTAATCACAGTATCAGAACTAACAAATGGAAGCATCACTTGTTTGCCAAGCTGACAAGCATGACAAAGAACGAGAGGTTTCTCGTTATCACACGAAATAAAATTATAGGAAATAAGACGTCGTAACACTTCACCTCCTAGAGGTCTAAGACGTTGATGCCACGTATGTTGACTCACAAGAAATGCATGAGGGATGGGATATGGAGATGTGACCGGGTAAAGATCCCCCGTGCTATCACATCGGAGAAGCGCCCGACGAGTCAGGAAATCATTAACAGAAAAACTAAACGTATCAAATTCAACAGTGCAAATATTATCACGAACAAACTGACGACACAATTAGTTTTTTACATATGGGGGTGATATGATCATTATTTAAGATGAAGGGATCTACGATAGTTGGCAATTACTATGTCTAGGAATTGTGAAGGTATTGTATGACCGTCACTAACCACGAAAGATCAGTTAATTGCAGAGTATTAAAAAATGTAGAACCGTAATTGGAGGGGTGAATATGGTCTTCTTGAATTCTTTGAAGTTTATAAACTTCAAGTACATGAAATGGAGCCGAGTGTGTACTATCATCTTGCAACTAGAACAATAAGTTAGATAAGAGAGAGAAGAGAGAAGAGAGCCACCACGATATATATGGTACGGGAAGGGGTTTTTTAGTCCTTCATTACGTCCAGTTGCGAATCCGACGACCTTACTATTCCTAGTAAATCCTTATTGTGGACTACATACCGTATTTACATTTAACTCCACCGATTTTAAACAAAGCTTGACGCTCCACACAGTGAGTTACTACCTACGTATTCCGCCCTCAAAATCCACATAAACCTTGATTCGACTTAACCTATAACTCTAGAAGCCTTCCCCTTAGAAGCTTATCAAACCCCTACTAGATCCCTAATGATCTAGGCTTGATCCCACGGATACAAGGCTTCCCTTATAACTCGATTGGATAAATAAAATATAGTTGAACCAAGTCTTAACCTAGCCTAGAGACTCGATTCTAATAGAAAGGGCATAAGAAAGAAGACCCTCAACAAAACACACAAGTATGGATTAAGTACTTGTGTGGCTCTCTTACGGAGATGTGTTCACATCAATAGATGATAGATGAGAGGATTAAGAACACTTGATGTTTAGACTTAGGGGATTAGAGAAGAGAAAAGAGAGGAAAGAATATCTGCAAGAGATGAGGAATACAAAGGACAAGGGTGGGTATTTATATGCCAAGGAACACAAATTGTTAAAAAATAATTCGTGTCTGGCGCGCTGCCCACGCTCCAGCGTGTGGCCAGCGCGCCAGATTCCCAAAGATGTTTTCTTCGAGACTTGGCATTTTAAACACCCACACTTGTTAAACCCCCCAATTGTACTTCATGCTATGACCTTTCAATCATTCTTATGCTCAAGGTCAACCAACTCAAATAGCCATTTTATAAAAATGTTTGTGAAGTATTAAAAGGATTTTGCTAGCTTAATCTTTAGTAGATACATACCTCTTATCTATTTGCAGGCATGTATCCAACTGCGCTTTAAAACAAAAAGTATGCAAATAACTACTCATTATCATCATACTTTCGTTTAGGCTCAACTTGGGGAAGAAGGAAATACAGCTCATAAACGCATCACTAAGCAGTGGTATGCAATAGTACAAGTTTAGATAGACACGAAAAACAACTATCTTTGATTAAAGATGTAATTACTTTAGAAACTTATGTGCAATTCTAACAGTTGGTGGATTTGATTAGTTTGTTCATTAAAGCACTTAAACTTGCTTCATACAATATTCTTTTCATAAAATGCGTCAAAATATGTACCCGAACAAAGAATTTGGGTACATATTGCTGCAGACATTGTATATATTATATATATACTCTTTCATAAAATTTTCAGCACTAATGTTATGTGTGTATAACGAACTTAACCTTCCAACTTTTGCAGACATCCTATATATGGAATCAAGATGGTGTTTAATGCATAATGAAAAGAATATACATAGGTTTAGTTCGGTATACACGCCTAATACTGGTGCAACACAGGAAAACTTGGATCCATTTGTTGTGCAGAGAACAACATGGCTGGGAATATTCTACATGTGCATCCCGTGCTAGCTATGTTTATAGACCAGTAGGGATTCTCTTAGCTGGCACGGGATGCACATGTAGAATATTCCCAGCCATGTTGTTCTCTGCGTCAAGAAAAAAACACAAAGCGCCAGCTAAGAGAAAAAAAACCAAGATACTTTATTATTATTACATTATAATTACTAATAAAACTATAAAAATAAACAAAACTATACAAAGACCAATTCATCTAATAATAAGCACTTTTCTTAAACCTAACAGTTAATAATCACATTGCCAATAAGAGAGGAAAGAGTGAGCATTTGTGATTATGGGATTGTTTAGAAAGAAGATGTTTGAAGTATGTGTGGAAGACATGAAATAACTTGTTGGGTAAGAAGGGTAAACAAGTGATTAGGAAAAATAGGTTGTATAGAAGGAGTGTGGACTTATACATGTGAGGAATACATGTGAGTTTGTTAAACATTTATATGGGTAAGGAAGTAGGAAAAGTCAAGTATAATTAACTTCTAAATACCACAAACTCAGTTAGTCATTTAGACTTTAATCCAAGATAAGCAATAATGGATTTGATCATTAATCATCTTGATGCAAACAAGCTAAGTGCTTTGCATATTAAGTAAAGCATATCCTATAACAGGAAAGGATGCGTTTACGCAAAGTGACATTTGACTTAGTTTGACCAATATGGGAGTAAAACCCGTTACGTGATTAGAAACAACGTAAATCCGGATTAAAGTCAAATGATTACTTTTACTTGTTGGTATGTTGAAAATATGATCATACTAGGTTTATAAAGAAGTGTCGGCCTTGGCTAGAGGCGTTTGATAAAAGATTTGAGTTGGCGTTTTATAGAAAAACGGGAGGATTCGTTTTTGCTCCTTTCTAAGTCTAAACCTCATTTGGAGTGTTCCCAAATGCTCAAATATCATGTACATACCTTTATTAAAGTTTCCACATGTGTCGGGTAAGAGGAAAGCTGACAATTATTAAATTCGCAAAACTGATTTCGCGTGTGGCGCGCTGGCCACGCACTGATGCGTGCCTAGCGTGCCAGATGATGAAATCCGATTTTGCGGATTTAGGCTACCGTTTTTGATTTTACGTTTTGCGAATATTTATTTTTCATCGTTAAAACATAAAGGAGATCCTAGTCAATGTTTCACCAACAAAAAACACCAATGTGATTGTCCTGGAGTGTGTAAAATCGATTCTAGAACAACATAGAAACAAGCTGATAATCATCCTTCTAAGAGAAACTAGTCGACTCATCACTTTTATCTGGATTAGGTTAGGAATCATGCGACTATACTTCAGAACTTAATAGAACAAGCATTTGCTACTAGCTCTCTAGCTGATCAAGATAAGCAGTTCAAGGAAGTAGAATATGTGCCTCAAACTCAAAGTAAATCAAAACGTGTGTATGAATACGTGTAAAAATGCGTATGTATGAAAACGTTTATAATTTTTAAAAATTATTAGAGTATATTTTTTTTAAGAAAACCAAATTTTGAGTTAATTACAAACGGCCGTGAGTATAAGGACTAATGTTGCAAATGTTCGTTGGCTAATTAGATCAACGTTGCCACATGAAGTCGTTATGGACTAACGTCGCAAGTGAACTTAACTAACAGAACTGACGGCAAATTGATCAAAGGATCAGTCAACTCAATTGGGATAACCACATGGACAATTTGTGTAATTAATTGCGTTTTAGGACGAGAGATGCAATTATGTGCAAACCAAAAGGACGATTTATGTAATTAACTCTTACACATATTAACAACATCCATGATTATTATTTTTTTTAGAACGACAAATTTTTACAACTTACACTACATGTCTCACAAATTCAATCTCACATGCCTTACATGAGACTTTAACCCTCAACCTCTAGGTTGATTGAACATTCACATACCGCTAGGCCAAGAGGCCATTGCTACATCCATCATTAAATTAATAGTTAAAAATACTTCTATTATTTTTTACTTTTAATTCCAACTTCTTTATTGCAATGACTATAAATCAAACTTTTAAGTATTGCATCTGGATTCCCACCAGAACCACGATTCACAAATATAATTGCTTGACGTTATACACCGTCGCGTTGTGCGTGTATGCGTCTAGTTTAACTTCATATCACATGTTTTTAATCAACCAGTGGGCTATAGACAAAGTAATTTTATGGCGGAACCTCAACGATATTTCTTTTTTGAACGTTACAGGTGCAATAAACCCTAAGGTCTCTCGATCTATCATGACCTCGTCATACCTTCTTAGATGTTGTTGTTCATACAACAGTATGGTTTATACGCAAATTTAGAAATAATGTGATCTTTGCGACAATGCGTCCATCAAAGAATCTCATGATATTAGACTATACTTTTTTATGGAGTTCAAGTAGACGTAGAAATATCACATTACTTAGATTGAATAGTTTTTTTTATTTGGTAAAGGATTACTCCAATTAAGTATATTAAAGGCAAAAAAATTAATTACAAATATCAATGAGAGTGCCAAATATCATTTGGTCCCATGCATATCCATCAAGTCGAAGATTTGCTTCAAGTCATATTTTCCTTTTTTATGTTTGTTTCTCCCATCTTGTTCTCTTTTAATTTTCTAAGTTATTGTAACACGAAAAATTGAAGGGCTATGAATTATAGTAATATTAGTTTGTTTATCTTTTTTTTAACGACAAACTAAAGAATTAGTTGGTAATTTTGTTTTGCAAGAAGTAGGACAATAGCTTATTTGGGCAAAGTTTTTTTTACATTTTATATTATAATTTTTCTATATACGAGGCATTCCGAACCCGTGCGTTGCACCGGGCTTGGTCTTTGAGAAAAATCATAGTGTTCCGTTATAACTATGTAATGTGTTCCGGGCTTAGTATTTGAGAAAAATCAGATTGTTACTTATGTAAAGCATCATATAAATCCATATAACTTTGAACAAAGTCATTCCTACACGATCATGGAGCTCCCTTCCATGCACTTATCTTGGTACACATCCCCTAAACCTCCAGTTCGTCTCTTACTCGTATTAAGCATTGTGAGAAAACTCAAACTCCCTTTTGTATGAATAAAGGAACTTTGGTCAAAAATAATAAAGATTAAAAGATGGGAGGGAAACAATTTTTGACTCGTTACAGATTTGACGATTCTCATAAATTCCATACCTCACACGGCTAAACTTACTACATTGATCATCGTATGATCTCTTCATGCAGCCACTCCACCTAAAACAATTATGCCGTAAATATTTTTTTTCTTTCAAAATCATAGTAAGCAAAAAGGTTAAAACACATAATGGAAGCAACAATTATGATCATTCAAATGCATACTTTTGAGCCTCCTGCCTGATCTATAGAAGAGAAGCGACTCGGGATTGCTAATGTTCAAAGTGCTTATTAAGTCTAAAGATTGTATTTGAAAGTTAGATAAGTAAATACACGGTTTTATCCGAACACTGAAAATTGTTTATCTATTTCATAACATATAAACATATAAGCACTTAAATAAGTGATTAAACATTAGTAGCCTTATAACTCAATACTTAGAAAATCCAAATATCAAATTAATGTTTTAGCATAAAAGTTTGAATTGGTCTTAGCATAAACAATCCTGTAAAAGATGGATTCTTCCTATGATTCTATTTCATGAAAATTTTGTACTCCATGAGAAGATGCCACAACCCTAAGGCATAGGAATAATCATTAAGAAAGCATATACATAAGCAATTATCATCTAAATGATAATTTCTGTAACATATGTAAAATACAACACATTAAATTATTGCAAGATCATAGTTGTGTCATACCTCTGGAATTTCGCTGCGTCGACCATAAAATTCAGCATTCTCAGTTGTTATCATTGGTGATTTTCCTCCCCGTGCGTGCTTATTTTCACGTACTTTGTTAAATACTTAATAACCTTTTTGGATCTGTAGATGAATCAGTGGTCTTTCTCAAGATGACTTCTTCTTGGTTGATATGACTCTTTTGATTCGTGCTTGGTTGAGTTTTCCCCCTTTTTTTTACATTAGTATAATAGCAAATAAACCTCCATTGTCATCTGTAAATTCTTGACGGAACTCCTTTTTACCCTTTTAGAGACAAAAATTGAAGAATATCATGGTTGTGCCATGTAAATAGTGATTGAAGAACTGCACTGAGCCGTTGTCCCTGCAACCAAATGTACTATATGAGATTATAAAAACTCTACTTTTTATCGATCTTAGTTTTAGAGAACCAACCTATTCCATTTCTACTTTACTTTCTACTGATCGTGATGGAAAGGCTGATTTGATGCAAGTACTTATTAACTTTTAGGAAATATCTAAGAAGCCATACAATAATATAGTTCAAGATTCTTACCTCTGTATTGTCATATTCCTATGAAATTTACACATTAGAATTGCGTCAAGAAAAAAACACAAAGCGCCAGCTAAGAGAATTTTCCCCCTTTTTTAATTATACTTGACTTTTCCTATACTTGACTTTTCCTACTTCCTTACCCATATAAATATTTAACAAACTCACATGTATTCCTCACATGTATAAGTCCACACTCCTTCTAT
>BQNB010120278.1:0-20662 GCA_026074375.1 Tanacetum coccineum
ATAAATCCCTTTCAGGGAATAAGGGTGACATGACACTCTACAGTGTCTATGATCTTTGTATCTCTTTATGTACACAGGTTTCAAATCAAGCTAAGGAAATTCAACACTTGAAGGTACAGATCAAGAAACTCAAGAAGCAGGCCAAACCTGTTCTCACACACCACAAAGAATGGATGCAAAGTGTCTCATTGAAGCAAAGATTGGCAGGAAAGAGATCCTTAAAGAAAAAATGGATGCAAAAGGAGTATGTATCCAAACAGGGGAGGATGTCTGCCAAAGCTGAACCTTCAGTCCATAAAGATCCATTATTTGATGAGATTCCTGAAGATACATTGGATTATATGGAGACTGAGGATGCTCAAGATGTGGGGAGGACAAGAGATGTAGTGGATGAAGAGAAGGAGAATGCTGAAGATGTACTTAGTACTGAAGATGTACTTAGTACTGCTCAACAAAAGGTTAGTACTGACAAGGAAAAAGTTAGTACTGACAGACCAATAGTTAGTACTGACGGATCCAAAGTTAGTACCGACAAGGAGAAGGATAGTACCGATAGAACAGATGAAGGTACTGATGATCAAACTGAAGGAGGAAGGGCTACTCAAACTACTCAAACACCTACTTCTACAATATTTGGAGATGATGAAACAATAGCTCAGGTTCTTCTCAACATGAGCCAAGCCAAAGCAGTTTCAAGAGAGAAGGAGAAAGGAGTAGAGTTTAAGGATATTGAAGAAACTGAGAGATCTAGGCCTACCTCAACTAGATCATTATTGACATTAAAGCCTCTTCCAAAGATTGATCCAAAAGATAAAGGGAAAAAGAAAATTGAAGAGGAAGATGAGTCTGAAAGTGAATCTGATGGTATTCCTGAAGCTGAAAGGAAGTTTAAGCAGCTTGCCAGTGATGAAGAAATGGCTAGGAAGGTACAAGAAGAATGGGAAGGTGAAGAGGAAAGAAAAAGATTAGCTGAAGAAGAAGCTACCAATGAGGCTCTCATAAGAAATTATGATGACATAAAGGCAAGAATTGAGGCTGACAGACTTTTAGCTGAAAGGCTTCAAGAACAAGAAAGAGAGCAATTCACAGTAGAAGAAAGAGCAAAATTTCTTCATGACACAATTGCTACTCAAAGAAAATTCCTTGCTCAACAAAGATCAGAAGCTATCAGGAACAGACCACCTACAAAGAATCAACTGAGAAATCAAATGATGACCTACTTGAAGCATGTAGGAAACTTCAAGCATTCTGATTTGAAAACCAAGAAGTTTGAGGAAATACAAGCTCTGTATGAAAAGATTAAAAGGTCAGATGAAGATTTCATTTCTATTGGGTCTGCTGAAGATGAAAGACTGATCAAAAAGATGAATGAAAAAGGAATTGATTCTTCAAAGAATGAAAGTGTCAAGGAGGAGGGTAAAGAAGAAGAAGGTACTAAGAAAAGAAAGAGTGGTCATATCAAAATGATTGCAAGGAAAAAGCCAAGAAAACAATCAGATGATGACAGTGATGATGAACATAGAAAGTGCCTGAAGATTGTTACATTTGAGAGTATCTTAGATAGTGAGATAATGGAGAAGAAATCAGTTATAGCTAGATTGAACAAGGTATCATCACCAGATGGAGATTATCTTGTTATCTACAGAGCCAATGGGAATTTCAGGGCATTCAACTATCTGATGGAGATACTTCATATCTTTGATAGGCAAGATCTATTTCATTTGTATGACTTGATGAGGGAGCAGTACTCAGGAGTTACATTAGAAGGATATGAATTGATTCTTTGGGGAGACTTGAAGATTATGATGGAATCCTCAACAGAAGGAAATGAACAAAGTGACTTCTGGAGTGGTCAACAAGATTGGAAGATTGTCACATGGAGATTGTATGAATCTTGTGGAGTCTGCATACTGGAATTTGAGGATGGGATAGTTATTCATATGTTGGTTGAAAGAAGATATCCTCTTTCAAAAGATTTATTGCAAAGGATGCTTGATCTTGGTTTGGAAGTTGAAAGAGAAAGTTCTGTTGCTCTTGATTTGATAAGATTTATTAAGCAACAGATAGATGAAGAATGATGTTGTGAATGGAATTGAGAAGGGTTTGAGTGTTGGCTAACCACCACACAACAAATGGTCATCAGTTCACCATGCTTAATAGGCATAAGAACTGGCTAGTCCATAAGCAAACGGCTTGTGGTAAAGACTTCTCAAATCCATTTATGGTTGACAATTTTGTCACACCCCGACAATGGCGGAAACTCGGGAATGCAACATAATGATCAATCATAACACAAGGTACAAAAATAGAGAAAACTACATTGCATAAACTCCAAGTGCTATGAAGACCATCAACCTTGAACAAACTCAAGTGATGTCCCAAATCGCAACTAAAATCCACAAATCTCTTACATTTATTCATATGCCCTCGCAGGGGACCATAACCAAACTTAATCCAAAATCTCCAAATACTAAAATCAAACAACAAGCAAGCAAGACTTCAAACGAAATTCCACACGGGATACTTCTAAGTCTGCTATTAATCACCAAACTATTCCTCTTTCACTTCACCTGAAAATGATACTCGAAAACGTCAACAATAATGTTGGTGAGCTCGTAGGTTTGACCTTAAACCCAAAAGTTGTGCCAATATTTCAACAGTGGACAATAGTGCTATATGACAGTGAATATATGCTAACAATCCAAGACATAGCATCCCCGCTAGTCATATCTCAACATCCAATAATAAATCCGGAGTCGCAACTCCCAAATCACTAACGCACCTAAAGGGCCTACCAGCTGGAGCACTATATTAGGGCGTACCACACAGAACCTTGCATGCCAAACACAGTACATGCAAGTACCACACAGAACCTTGTATGCCAAACACAGTACATACAAGTACCACACAGAACCTTGCCATGCCAAACACAGTACATGCAAGTAAATCAACACATAATATTCACATAACAGTCATAAGCACATATCTTGTCCCAAAAACAAAACCACATTTCGCACAGATCAATTCAAAACATTTCAAAACACATTTGAGTATCATTTTCCCCCAACGGAAAAACAGTAAAAAGTGGGGCTACGACAACTCACCTTAAGCAAGCCTTTAGCAAACAACTTCTACTACACAAGCAAATGCAACGACGCCCGCACACGACCTAGTCCAGTTAATGTCCCATTTTAATCATTCACTTTCAAAACAATCTTCACGTTTGATGCATAGAGTTTAGACGCGTTGTACAAGTACTCAAAATAGTTTTTATTGGTGTGATGGTTGACGACTTATCTCCATAATCATATCAATCTCATTCTTTGATAATACATACTTATACTATTTAGCGTAAATAGATAAGTAATATAATAAATATTTATAATTATTAATTATAAATATATCTCGACAAGTCCATTCGGTACACCTTAATCACTTCAAAATAATCATTCCTTGATTGAAAACGACACGTTTAATCACAACAAACACCTTAGGAAAGTTTCAAGAAAAATTATATTTTTTCGTCTTTTAGTGAATTTATTAATTAAATAAAACAATAAAATAATATTTTATTATTAAAAATTAAAAATCATGTTTTAAGTAAAATTTATAAGTATAAACTTTTTACGAAATTTCGACATGACCCGTACGTGTTTACAACGTTTTTCTAAGGTTTCAAACCTTAATTTGCAAACACTTTTCACAATTCGACACTTTTCGACAAAATTCCAAAATCTCAAGCTTTAACGTTCACCAAAACGTTTTCCCCAAAATAACGATCAATATCACTTCGTAAATACATTTCGCTTTCAAAAAGTCCACCAAAACTCTCAAAATGACCAAATATCGCTTATTAGGCCTTAAGGCCCAACAAGGGTCCATTAGGACATTTATAAGTCCAAAACATAATCAAAGTCCAAAAATCAAGGTCTATTTATATATATAAGTATATACTTAAATGTAAAAATAATCCGGACCACAATAAACCCTCCCATTAAGCCGTGACTCAAATAGACTTATTGTGCCGTGAGTCCATAAACTCTCAAATACGTATATTAAGCTTTAAGATAAGCTAATAAGCTACGTATCACTTTTGGTTACTACCATAAGCCTCAAAAATAGTCCATAACATATGCCATAACACAAAAATAATCAAAATCACTTTCCTAGTGATTTTGGGAATTTACACGTGGCCTTTAAGCTCAAATAAGCAAAGAAATAGCTTAAAAATAATCCCGAATAAGCTATACAAGCTACTATCAAAAATAAGCATTTTAGCATCATATATTATTCAACCATTACGACCACAACATCAAAACTACAAAAACCCCATTTTCCCTTTTTACTATTCATGAACCAAACGCAATCTTTTATTCGTTTCGCTTTCAAAAATCGATTTTCACAACGATCAACTTGTACAACTAACATCTATGCATCAAGATAAACCCAAAAGGACAAACAAAATTTAAATTTGAAAACTTACAAGAAAATCTTCAAATTTGTAGATTTCGACACGAACCGGACAACCCAAACGTTGTTTAAATGAATAACCAAACACTAGAATCAACCCTAAATATTTATTTCTTCATGTTTTCTTGATCAAAATTCAAAAATATATTATGTGTATGTGTATAGCTCGGACGAACAACAAGGGAGAAGAAGAGAGGATATATTTTTGTAAAGATGAACTATATGAGAAATGCTTAGATGTTAAGCATATAAGTGTACACATTTTAGATAAACATGCTAAAAACTAGCCTTCTTATTCCCTCCCTTGACTTCTTGACCGACTAGCATCCTAAGGGGGTGTCGGTTCTTTCTTTTTGTGTCGAAATCACTTAAAAGCTCGTAAAACTCAACCGTAAAATTTACCCAAAAGTTAAAAAGCATTTTTATTCACCTTAAAAATATTTTTCCATTAACTTAGAGTATTCACTTGCCATACTTACACTTTAGACCCTTCAAAATTAAATTTGGACCATTAACGGACGTGTCAGACTCGGTTTTTTGGCATTTCTCAAAATTCATGGGTCAAACCACCCGGAATACACATAACATAATAATACCTTTCAAAAAGGATTATTAATCACAATAAACCTCAAATCATCACATATCTCATAAAATCACCACCGTCAACACGGTACAAAATCTAAATAAACTGACAAAAGTCAAATAGTCAAAGGACTATTAATGAAGTATTCAGAACACAAAAAGGGAAAAGGTTACATATCATCCTGGGGTTGTGTAGAGGGTCCAGTAGATGCTTCCTCAGTCATTGGAGTCCGCCTCTAAAAAATGTATTCATCTGTGGTACTTTTCTTCTTTGGCTGTTGCAGTTCAAGAAGTGATTGTGTAGCCTGTTCGTCTGTTGCAATGCCTTTCCCTTTTCCTTCAACTACTGAGAGGCTTCGGGTGATACCTGAGGTAGGTTCACGAATATCCACTCCGTCGACGGGTGCCTGAAACAATTCCAAATTCATCTGAATACCTCTTTGTAGAGTGTACTCATCATCTTCTATTTGAGGTTCAGGAGCTGGTTGAGGTTCTTCATCTTCTTTGTCAACGAGATGGTCAGACCTCTTTCCATTTTGAACTTTTAACACTATACCCTTGCTGGCTTTTTTTGAGGGAGTAGGCTTGGTGGATTTCTCTTTCACATGCTTTGTTTGTTTGGCTGGTGCATGCTTCTTTGACTTATCAGTTGGTGGAACTTTCTTCTTCTTTACACTTTCTTCATCTGTCACTGCAGTTGGTTGACATGGTTTGCATGCAGCCATTTCCAAGTATTTATGGTAATATTTTGCATTACGAATAGCATTAGTTAATAAATCTTTGGGAATAGCCATGCCGAATACTTCATCTAGTTCTCCGTTGGGGACGAATTTAAAATTGTCGAGTGTATAGTCATCTGCTGTAATATGAAGAGGAGACCATGGCCTTTTGTGAATGTTGTGTGTTTCTCCCAAGTAACATATGATCAACTTCGTGAATTTTCAGATTGGCTGCATCAGTGAAGAAGGTTTTGATTGCCTGAACGAGCTCTTCCCATATAAGTTTTTGTTGGGAATTAAACTCATTAGACTTAGTACTTCCAAGTCAAAGTGTTAGTACTACTTAAGTCATAACTGGCAGTATACACCAGTTAGTACTGCTAGAAGAATGTTAGTACTGCTAGATATAAGTTAGTACTGCTAGTACTAAACTTAACACTACTGAAGGGATTTATACTGCTAATAAAGACTGAAGACTGCATGAAGATAAAGACGTGTAAAGAGGTGTAAAGACGTGTTAAAAGATATGTATTAGTTATCTTGTGTATATTCTATATATTTAGAAAGATATGCATATAATCCTAATGTTTTAGAAGATTCATAGTTATCTTGTAAAGGACTCCTTGGTGTATAAAAGGAGATCCTAGGTTATGGTTTTGACAGATCATCAATCTGTCTTTCTTTGTAGCTTTAAGGTTGTAAACCTTAGTACTAGACAGAGTACTCGTATTATTCATCATAATAATATTGAAGATTTTTGGTTATATTCATTGTTCATTCATTCTACTGCATCACAATTTACTATTACATTGATATTCTTCTAAGTACTAAAGAGTAGATTCCGCATACTCTTAGTATCAACAAAGTTTCTAGCATAGTTGTCTTGAATCTATTTAATACAACTAACCCTTTTACAAGGTTTGCAATATCTAGTTGGGATCAACAGTTTTGCAAAGTCTGCATTGGTTCCCGTGACAACACCCCACAACATCTGAAGAACTAGGTGTCGGGGTTTGTCACTTCCAGAAGTCTTGCCCATTAAGCATTGGTTGATCATCGACAGAATGGATCTCCATGGCTGATAGAGACTGTTCACATACATCTTTGAGACAAACTGGAGTTCTTCAGGGTATCCCAAATTGTTCTTAAAATCTATAACCAAATCTCCAGATGGAGGTGCCACAAAAGGGTGTGCAGGATCTTTAGGGATAATTCCCAAAGCAATGCGAAGAAGATCAGCATCCAGAGTAAACCACAGTTCATCCAGTTAGAAACTGTATATACCAGTCTTGGTATCCATAGTCAGAGTGTTCCAAAATTGATAAATGTAGATAGAGGGAACATTAGCTAAAGCAGTGAAGCACTGAAGAAGTTGGTGCTTTGTAAGATATCCAATGAAATAAGAAAGATGGGATTCTTCTGCTTCTTTTGTAGGTCCATAAGAAGATTTCCCTTTCCAATCGGCAAGCATGCCTTGACAGGAACCAATTGATCATTGGTCCTGGTAGGAGCAGGGACATTTCCTTTAGCCATCTTATCTGCTAAAGAATATCAACAAATATATACCATATAGCATATATTTGATGTTAGATGAAATTATTAGCCTTGTGTTTGAATTAGCATGACACGTTCGATTAAGTTTGTAACATAATTCACATAGAGTCACTGAGTATCTAACAGGACCAATAACAGATTAATTAGGCCCGGATGGGAGTTAACAAGTAAATTGGGCAATTAGATAGGGCCTGGCAGGGTTATTGGGCTTAATGGGCCAAAACTAAGAAGTTTACCCCAAACCGCTGCAAGGCAATTTACCAAACCGCTACGCATAGGTTTAAGTAAAACGTCGTGAAGCATTTGAACAAACCGTTGCGAAGCGGTATGGTCAAACCGCAATGAGTTGGTTTGGGAAACCACTATGTAGTTTGATTACCAAACCGCTGTGATAAGAATAATTAATTATTAAACCGCTGTGACCAAACCGCTATGAATATTTTATCCATTTTTAATCAAACCGCTGCCATTTTAGAAAAAATCGAAATAGTGGTTTGATTATTTTTAATAATAAAAGTATATTATACCAAACCGCTGCCATGCAGCGGTTTCCCTGCTTTATTAAAATATTGTTAAATTAAGTAAACTGCTATTTTTATACAAAGCAAACCCTGTATAGAATTAAGCAAACCGTTGCTTAGAATATCATAAGCAAACCACTGCTTAGAATATTTTAAGCAAACCGCTGCAT
Organism: Tanacetum coccineum; assembly: GCA_026074375.1. Lineage (NCBI taxonomy): Eukaryota > Viridiplantae > Streptophyta > Magnoliopsida > Asterales > Asteraceae > Tanacetum > Tanacetum coccineum. The sequence goes on from BQNB010120278.1 coordinate 8,017, forward strand.
TGAGCAGCTACCTTAACCACAATTTTTCTAACATTTTGGTTATCTACAAACATGATCCAGGGCCTCTAATTCCATCTTAATCTCCTAGCAATCCTTTTCACTATACTAATCCTTCACATTTCATCAAAATCGAGCCATGCATAAACATTTAAGCCACGAAAACCTTTAAAATCCTAAGGGGGCATGCATACATGATTTAGCAATACCATAGTGACTTCTACACTAAAACTAAGCATGCACAAACAGTGTTCGACAACACTCAAACCGCTGTTGACTTTCTGAAGTCAACAAATATACGAAAATCATCAACTTGAGCATACAAATGATTAGGAAATTCAAACGAACACTAAAACATCATTATCTAAACCTAATGAACTAATCCCAGTAAGCAAAACATATTACAAAACACTCTATTGAGATTCGATCAAAAAACAAATGCAAAATCTATCATAGACCACACATGTGTTTGATCTATACATAAACAGACATAGAATAGTGATCAAGAACCCTAGCCGCATCTAAACCCAGTTCCAAAACTCATTTCCAAACAACATTTTAGAATTCGACTAAAATTATGTCGTTTCTTAGTGATTCTGCTTGATTTAAGGTGTTTTGTTTCAATTCCATAATTCTAAAATAAGATCTAATGATGTTGATTAAGATTACCTTAGCAAGAAACAAATAGTAGATCAAGAATCAAAGAGGTGGAAATCGTGGTAGCGGTTTGCGAGTGTGTGTGTTTTTATGTTTGACCACAAGTAAGAAGTTTGACCAGATGGATCAAACCGCTGCCATATATATCATAAGTTTCTAATTTGGCAGTTTTAGTCCCTAGGCTTTCACTACTCTTTAACTTTTTGAATAATGTATTTCTAAAGTTAAAACAAGTGTAGGGAATGGCAAATTCAGTCCTTGTAGTTATTAAGAAATTAGAAACAAATAAGCAAATTACACATAAGTCCCTATACTTTCTAACAGACAATATTGGCCGTTTAAGTTAAAATTAATTAACTCCCCTTCAAATTATAACCCGTTTGAAATACAAAAATCTTTTCCGTTAATTGTGTGATGTTTTAGTAACCCATTTGATGCAATAAACTTGAAATCACTCTCCCCCTCAAACAATGACCCGTTTTCTATTCAATGATATGTAGTCATTGTTTGAGTTGAAAAGTTTATTGTAAAAGTACGAACTGAATAATTTTCAACAACCCATTTTCCACCGTGGTTAACACAAATAATTTTAAAGAATCAATTAAGAAAACATTATCTGGTTAAAAAGAAGACTTCTCTTCTTGAAGAAGAAATAAGGCACTGAAATGTACATTACTCCTATGATGCATATATATAAAGTAATCCATGCCCGAGAAAAACTAATTACCCGTTGTTAGGAACAGCAGTCTTTTTGACGACATGCATTCCTCAGATTGAAAAGCGGGTTGCAGTCTGAAATAACTGCAAGCCACGAAGACATGTTTTAAAAGGTTTGAACTTCTGCTTGAACTTTATTTAAAGACTCGTGTCATTATTGAATGACATTTCTAGGTCCGTAAATATTATTGAATGCAAAGACATAGTCCGTTAGCTGTGATCTCATCCAAAGTATCTGAGCACATCATCTAAACATGGCAATGTATTCAGCCTCTATGGTTAAGATAGCAGTGCTATTCTGCTTCTTTGATGACCAGCTGACTAATTTGTCTCCAAGAAACTGAGCACTTCCCGATGTACTCCTTGTATCTTGACAACCTGCATGATCAGCGTCTACATAGGCCGTTAGTGTCATAGCGGTACATTAATGACTCGAAGGTACCGAAAGACCCGCTTAATTGCCTCAAGGTGCTTTTTGGTAGGCTTAGCCTGATACCTAGCACACATGCGCACGAAGAATACAAGGTATAGCCTACTGGCAGTGAGGTACATTAATGACCCGACCATACCTCGAAACTGAGTCTGGTCAACTGGAATGCCTAAAGGGTCCTCATCCAGTTTTGATATATCCATCATTGGTGTATCTACAGGGTCAGATGTATCCATTCCATATTTTGTTACAATTTTGAGAGCATATTTTGGTTGATTAATAAAGATGCCTCTAGGACTTTGAGAAACTTGTAATCCTAAGAAAAATGACATTTGCCCTATCATTGACATTTAAAATTTTAAACTTATCTCTTTTGAAAATATGGCACAAACTTTAGGATCAGTCGAGTCAAATATAATATCATCTACATAAATTTGAACAAGAAGAATATGTTTGCATGTTTTTCTGGTGAATAAATTAGGATCCACTACAACCTTGGAGAACTTGTTGTCCAGAAAAAAACTTGATAAAGTGTTATACCACGCTCGTGGATCCTGCTTTAGACCATAAAGAGCCTTCTTTAGACGAAAGACGTGTGTAGGGTGATCTGGATCAACAAAGACCTCGGGTTGACTGACGTAGACTTCTTCTTTCAGCTCGCCATTTAGAAATGCAGTCTTCACATCCATCTGGTAGATGATCATGTTTTTGTAGGCGGCATTTGCTATGAAGATTATGATAGGCTCTATTCGTGCAACCGGTGCAAATGATTCCTCAAAATCAATACCCTCCTCTTTACGATATCCCTTCGCTACTAACCGCACCTTGTTCTTCAGAACATCACCATACTCATCAAGCTAGAATTTGTAAATCCACTTAAGAGCGATTATCAATACATAGTATGGTTTTGGAACTAATTCCTATACTTGAATGTTAGAAATAAAGAAATGTTCTACTTGTAAGCACTATTATAAAGTGCAGGGACTAAATATGTTAAGTAAGGAAAGTTTAGTCAACTAGCTAACCAAGGGCTATAAATAGTAATTTATGCCATGGTTAGATGTAACAACTTCATTTAATCAAAAGGCAAGTTAGGTAATTCTCTCTCTAAACACACACACTAATTACACCTTGATCTTCACACACTAATCATCAATCAAGATCTATTGGTTAATATGTGGTATCAAGAGCCAATGATTGCGGATTAGTGTTTATTTTAGTGTTTGATTGTGCTTGTGAGATTGAGATTTTGCTTATTTCTGCTTATTTGTGCTTATCACCCTATTTTCGAGTGCTTATTAAGCTTATTCTGTCGATCTGTAGCTTATTCCGAGTGCTTATTGCTTTTTCCGATTGCTTAACGTGCTTATTTTGTTAGCTTATTAGCTTATTCAGTCCAGATTAGTTTATATTAGTGCTTATCAGATTTATCAGCTTATTTTTGTGTTTATTTCTGGTTGAGCTTATATCGTCATCAATCTGCAAATTGCTTTATCTGATAGCTTATTGCTTATCTCTGTCTATAATTTTTTTCCCAGATACAAAAAGCTTATCAGTTGCTTAATCTGCTTTAAAATCAGCTAATTTTTTTTCAGATCTAAAAAAGTTTGTTGTAACTGAATTGTAACTGATTGTAACAACTTTGACTAAGTTCGACTTTTTGGTCAAAGTAAAAGACGCGTTTTGTCTAGAAATCAAAAAGGTTATAACCGATCTAACTTTGAAGACAACCAATCGAGATAACCGAACGAGACAACCGATCTAATTCATCGAACGAGTAAACCGATCGAGCTTACCGAACGAGACAACCGATCAAACTGATCTAACCATTTTACAAAATAAAACTATACATCTTTTGTCTCAGATCTATACCAGATTCAAACTACTACAAAATAAAGTATTTTTTCCATGATTCGTTGGGTTCTTTTGTTGTAGATTCTATAACCCTTCCTATTAGGAGCATTACTAATGAAAATCCTAATATCTGTTGTTGCTTTTAATATTCCAAGATCTTTGTTGTTATTTGTAGGGTAAAAAATAGCACCAAAAACTCGAAGAAGTTTAAGATCAGGTTTCTTATCATGTACAAGCTCATATGAGATTTTTTTATGCCGAGTATGAATTAGGGATCTGATTTAGGTGTAACAAGCAGTAGCAATAGCTTCTGCCCATAGAAACATCAGAGCTTTTGAAAATATCAGCATTGTCCGAGCAGCTTCCATAAGAGTACGATTCTGTCTTTCAACAACGCCGTTCTGCCGAGGAGTTCTCAAAATAGATTTTTGGTAAAAGATGCCGACACTTTCATAGAATTCAGTCAGAACTTGATTAACAAATTATGTGCCATTGTTTGTTCAGATGTATCTGGCAGTTTTCTTGAGACCAACTTGAATTTGCTTTAGAAACTTAATAACAAACTCTGGAGTTTCATCTTTTGATCTCAAAAACTTAACCCATGTGAATCTTGAGTAATCATCCACGATGACCAAAATGTATTTCTTCCCATTAATACTCTGCACTCCTATTGGTCCACATAGATCGATATGAAGGGTATGTAAGACATCCATAATGGTGTTTTCAGATTTAGGTTTGCGGGTATATTTCTTACTCTTTCCTAGTTGACAAGCCGAGCAGAGATGGTCTTTCTCAAACTTCAACCTTGGTAAGCCTCTTACCAGATCTTTTCGTGCAAGATCATTGATGGTATCGAAGTTCAAATGGTTTAACCGACAATGCCACAAGTATGATTTGTTATTAGAAGCTTTGGACAATAAGCAGATTGGGGAGGACTTCATCATATTATCAATAGAAATAGTATACAAATTTGATCCACGAGAACCTTTAAGTAAATCTACACCATCTTCATTTCTAACGTAACATGAATGTTTTCTGAATGCAACTTCAAGATCTGAATCACAAAATTGCCCTACAAAAAAAAGATTGTGTCCAAGTCCTTCCACATAATATACCCTAGAGATCACACTATCATCAATCACGTAATCTCCATAACCCATGATAGCACCAAAATGATCATTCCCGAATCTAACTGTCCTGATGAACTTTTTTACGAAATTCCTAAGCCGTGAGCGATTCCCCATCATATGTTTTGAGCAGCCTAAGTCCAAATACCAAAGGACGATTTGTACGACCTTCATTTGAAAATAGACGAAGATGGAGAGTGTGGTATAATGGATCCCCAATTTCTGTTGGGGTCCTGTTGGTTAGCAGAAACAATTGTATATTGCAAAAAAATCATGAATTGACTGTGTCTCAGCTGTAGTGGGAATGCCATTGGAAATTGCCTTTTCCTATTTGGTTTTACATTTGTATCTAGTTAATGGTTTCTGAGAATTGTTACTAAATCTAACAGTGATCACAATTTTACTAGAACTAACGTGTTCATGTTGTTTTAAAGGTACTACTTTGGAATTAGTAAACCTAGTTAACGAGCACTATTCTCCTAAAGTGAATTTCTTTCCAGTGGGCTTCCACTGATAACCAACATTAGCAAATATTTTCCTGTTGCTTTCCAAACCTGCTTAACGTTGCTCAAAACAATTTTAACATGGGTGGCACATACAAACTTCAAATATTTCACAATACATTTATCATGATTAGCAGAAATTAAGGATTTGTTACATGTCTTGCACATAGAATTAGAATTCAAATTAATTACAGTACGTTTAGAGCTAATACTAGAATCAACACGATTCTTTTGTTTCAAATTTGATTTATTGTTCCTAAGGTGATCTTCTATTTTCTTCTTGTTGTCACTTTTAGACGGCAAGGTCCTATTGTTCTTAGTATTGCTCCTAGGATTTGACCTGCTAGCTTCAGTGGAACTGTTTACTCCTGTAGAAGGAATCACAAGGACATTAGTCTTATGCACTTTCTGTTGCTTAACATGTGTTTGTGTGTTATTATTTGAAGTATCACATGATTCTTTAAAAGTAACTTGTCTTTTCCTATTCAAATGGGTATTAGAAACCTGCTTATCTCGTTTATTGAATTCTTTTGGACAAGTGCCAATCACATATTCTAACAATTCCTGAGATCTCTTACTGTAAAAGCAGGCATTCTCAAGCGCATTATCTAAGGGTTTTTTAATCCTAGCTTCTTCTACAATCTCATGAACTGTTTCTACACTTTCCTTAAGATGTTTGAGATACTCAATATGAACATCCCTATTGTTCCTATGATGATGGGGGATTGGTTCAACATCGATTGCATACATACCAGGGGCAAGTACTTTTGGTTTTACAACAGGCATAGTAAGGCATTGCATTTTCCTTTTAGTTGAGCCTTTATTTTAGTTGAGCCTTTAGTTTCTCATTTTTAGTTAACAGAGAAGTTGTCTTTTCAATAGTTTTAGCACGTGTTATCTTAATAGAATCATACAATTTCTTGTAATGCTGCTTAACTTTTTCATTCTCTGCCCTAAAAAGCGCATTTTGTTCTTGAAGAGCAGTGACTTTTTCTGTTAGTTTTGTGTTCTGAAAATATAAGGCCTTAACGTCAAGAATACGATCTGCCTCACTACATCTCTCATTCATTTGAGAGATTTACCCTTTCGACTTTCTAATTGTGTTGTCCTTTCCTTGAAGAGATCCTTTCATTCTATTTATTTCAAAAACTGTGTCAAATTCAGGAGTATCCTGAGATGGTTGTGATTTGTTGTTTCCAAAACGTTCTTTAAGATTTTGATACTTCAATTGCAAATTCGGGTGATCTATCTCTAGGTTGGAAAACTGTTTTATCATTTCACTATGATCATCTTTTTTAATCTTATGTTTTAACTTAGAAATCTCAGCTTCAAGTTCTAGACAACGTGCTTGTTCTACCGTGTAAGCATCATGCATGTCAGAAAATCTAGATACTATATTCACATCATTCATGACACTATACAACAATTCATTAGACAAACAATCAGCAATCAGATTCTTATTTTCAATGAGAAGATTTTTCCTTTCAATGTTCGCACATTGCTTGTCCACAGCATTTTGTTCAACCTCAGCTTCCATTTGTTCAAAAAAAATTGATTTCTTTGACTTCTTTAACGAGGGCCGTTTGGATTCCCTCAAAATGTTCTTTAAGCATTTTGAAAAATGGAATTACCTCAGTAAGATAACATTCTTTTGTTTGTTCGAAACCCCTTTCCCCTTCTATGAGACCAGTTAGTGTAATTCTCTTTTTACAAGTTTTATCAAATTCTGAAAAAAGTTGTATAAGTGTGTAAATATTAATTTTCACTTGACTTTTTGTTGGAAGAACCCTGGGGACAAGCTTAGTAGGTGTATTGGGTGGATACACCATCAGTTCTGTGATTGGTTTCGGAACATTGGTCAAATGTTTATGGACATCTTCGGACCAAAATATCTATTTTGGGGTCAAGTGTCTCTGTGGAGTAAAAGTTGCAAGATAATTCTCTTTCAAATAATCGGGGGGTGCAATCTTAATTTTACTATCAATCCACAGAGTACTTTTAGATTTCTCAAGCATTTTCATTCTAGTTGTCTTAGCTAACTCAAGAGTATCCTTTGAGTCATGCACAACGGCAGGGGCATGTTTCATCTTGACTAATTCATGACCATTATAGAGAGCAAGTTAAACGTGCTTTGATTTGGTGAGATATAAGGGATTTTGTAGCCTATTGCTACCTTTTTCTTTTCATCATAAACAGGATTTGGTTTACACAATATATGTACTGTTTGAAAAGACTGATCTTGTTTGTATAATTTATCTTCAACCTTTTCTTTTAATTGTTTCATGTCAAGAAATTCTTCAAGGTACTTATTTTCTTTCTGTTTAAAATCCTTTTTCAACGTTGTGACTTCTTCTTTTATTAACTTGTTATGGTTAATGGTAGAATAAAGTTGCATTTTAACAGAATGAAGTTCCTTTTTCAACAATTCTTCCTTAACATTACGGTCTCGGATAATTATTCTCATTTGTTCATCAATCTTTTGTTCTCTTTCAGTTAATTCAAACCTTGCCCTTTTTTCATAAAGCTGGACTTGTTCCTTATATCTCGCAAGTTCAGCAGTTAATGATTCATTAACTACTTTGTGATGCTCGTTCACAGAGACACATTGGGCAGCATGTTCATGCATATCATTGAAAATCATCATTAAAGCATCATTTGGCACAAAAGATACATTACTTTGTACAACTTGCACTGCGTTGTCCTTCACATATTGTTCATACGGAATAATATTACTATCACTCGTTTATTCAGCATCTAAGTCAACCACGTAGTTTGGTTGTACATCGTTTTGCATCTCGTGTACTTCATGATACTCACCAACACTATCTATATAGTTATCATGATCTTGTACCTCAGATAGAATGTCTTAATCATATGATGGACCAGCTTCATCATAGATTGGATCGGTTGATGATAGATTTGCCATGAACATGGTTTGTGCAGTAGGAGCCTCATCAACATCTGAGTCAAAAGCATCACATTGATCAGCTTGAAAGACGTTTTCCTCGTTAAGTGCCAAATCTTGTACTGGTGCCTCATCCACATCATCATCAAACGTGTTAGGTTGTCCACCTGCAATAAACAATAACTGCTCTTCATCCAAAACCACTCCATTCTCCTGAGCTTGCATCAACAGCATCTTGTCTTTGAAGTATTAAGAATACTGTGGTCGCTTTGGGTGAGTGCACTGTCTTGATATGTGCTCTATTCCATTGCAGTTATAACACTTAATCGGCTTTGCTTAACCAGGATTTGCATTCCCAACTCTGTTCTGAAATCCCACATTTCCAGCTGCAACTGCTCCCCTTGCATTGTTCCCTGGACCTTTGTTCTGTCTACCCTAAACATTCTGAACAACAGCCCTGCCATTTTGAACTATTGCTTGGTTTCTTGTGTTAGATGAAGTTCTGAGTAAATTGTTAGTTTGAGGAAGGTATGTTTTGTAGGATTAGGCGAGTAGGGCAACTGTTTTGGTTAGGTTTTCAATCAAGTCATCAGTTGGGGTAAGTCATGAATCAAGTTGTGTATTATCAGCAAATTGTGGTTGATGGGTAACTGGTGGAACATATAAAGATTGTGGAATAGCTGATGATTATGTAGGGTACTGCTGAGGTGAAACATTGGATACAAAGGCAAGAGGATCAATGGCATGTTGATTGTATCTTTCCAACATCATCTTGTTCTCATTAGCATATGCCTTGTGTTGCTTTAAGTAAGCATACATCTGATCATAGTTGGATGTTCTCAATCCTCTGTTCAGTTTGACTGCAGTCACGAATCTACCCCTATTCAGGCAACATGTTGTTCACAAATTTGGAGTTAAGCTGCATTTTGGGCATAGTTATCTTGATGTTTCTGTCGTTAATAAGCTTTGTAAACCTAACATAGTATTCGTGAATGGTTTCTCTTTTGTTCTGACGGAAGTGTTCAAATTCATCGTATAGCTGTGATTCACGTTCATCTTTCGTTAACTCAGAACCTTCCAAGAGCATCTTCACATTATCCCAAATGTCTTTGGCATCAATGTAATGGTTAATGAGTGTGTAGATGTCTTTTGGTAAACCTTGAAGTAGGATATTCGTTGCACGATTGTCAGCTTTAAATCTCTTCTTTTCTTTTGGTGTAAGTTCAGCAAAGACTCTATCCCGTTCTGGTCCTAGATGAAGTGCACCTTCAGCAAGTGTTTCTCTAAACTTTCCCATCTTAAATGGACCTTCATCAATCGACTTAAGTATGTTTTCCCCATTGTCTTTGCCCAAACAGTAAAAACGAATACGTTGTTTCCAAGACTCAAAATCAGACCTATCACGCATTGGTGGGCGGGTATCGGAACCGGCACACTGAATATCTTCAGAAAGATTAGCCATCATAATTGATTGTGAAATGATATGAGTTGATCGTTCAATGATTAGTAAGTGTATGTTAAAAGTGGTGAAGTTTAATTAAGTGTTTTGTTGTTACAGATTTGTGAAGTTCAAAGTTTGAAAATTTTCCAAGTGTCAAACAGTAGCTCAAACCGCTGCCTAGGTTATCAAACCGCTGCCTAGTCAACAAAACCACTGCCAAATCAAACCAATGTCAAGAAGAAAATTAAGCAAAATCGCTACTAATCAAACCGCTACGAAGAAATAACAGCCAAACCGCTGCCTAGAATTCAAACCGCCAGAGGTTCGTTTAGTAAACCGCTATAAGGTAAAAATCTTCAAAACCTGTAAACCGCCACTAGCAAACCGCCGTTACTAAACAACAAACCGTTGTCACTGACTTCCTGACAAACCGCTTCCTAATAGGACAAACCGCTGTCAGTGTACGAACTGACAAACCGCCAATACAGTACTTACTCTGTCAAACCGCTGCGATAAACAAGGAACAAAATACCAAACCGCCGCGATGAAAAACACCTAAAAATCACCCTTTTAAACGTTTTTGCGTGGACTCTTTTGCACAACTAAGTACTAGAAGGCTATAGCAACTAGAAAACCCTAAACTTTAACACATACAACATCAAAATCTAAGAAATAAGACGAATGAGCTAAAGAACCTTAAAAGTACAACTTTTGATCTAAACCAAGCAACAAAACGCACATACACACGATCTAATCATCCCATGTGCTCTGATACCAATTGTAGAATATTGGATATCATAACACAATGAGAGATCTTGGGGTTAGCCGAATCTTAGAAAGAGAAAGACTAGAGAGAAAACTTTCTAGTGAGAGAAAATGCTATATTGAAATGAATTGAACAATTACCTCTTCCATGTTATGGAAGAGGTATTTATAGTTCTTACAAAACCGGCCCTTAGGCCTTGGTATGGGCTTACACGTGTGGGTTTAATACCCGGCCCATTACCGTTTGTCATACGATTAACATTAAACTACGAGCTACGATAAACTATAAAATACACGGGGTGACCGAGTCTTTTTCTTATATCTAACACAAGTACTGTTGCTGCTCAAGTTCTTGGCAATCCACTACTGAAGTTTCATTGTAAGAAGGATCAATTTGGCTTATAGGTTTGCAGGAATTTACATCATCAGTTGTAACTAAAACCCTTATTACCTTATACCTGATGTAAAACGTTGTGAAATCTGTACAGTTTATTGTAATCTATATGCAAATTTAACCGTGTGCACAACACAATATTCATATTGAGATTGTTCTTTATTGTTGTAAATTCATTGCATATAATACTTTCCCACGCAAACACCATCAAAGTACTCGACATCAACAACAACGAAGAAAGCGAATTTGTTCATTCCGCCATCAACAACAACGACGCCCACCATCGTCCCGCAGTGGAGCGCAGGCCGATATACTCGTTTATTAGATATATTAAGTTGGCTCAAAAACAAGTATAACATAAGAGACTATTATGAGGTTTTAGTTGCTCTGTAATTTATAAATAATTATTAATAATACATATCATGTACGCAGATTTCACTTCTCGATAGTAAGCATTAGGCGGGCGATGTCTGTGCTTTGATTCGAAAGCCCTAGCCTTATTCAACATAGCATCAAGGCGGACGTGTATGATTCTGAGACCTAATCGACTATCATGAGCTGTTGCTTTTATAACGCTCGTCACCTCTTGTTTTTCTCTCTAAACCTTAATTAGTTATCTCGAGCCGTCGTCATCATCTTTCTAAACATACATCAGCTTAATAAAATCCCAATCATCGACCGCTATCAAGTGTTGCTATACTCTTAAAAAAAGTAGATTCCAAAATTATAGTCTTCAAAACCGCATGGAATTTGCCGAGTTGATATTTCAAAATCCACAAGAGAGTTGTCTATAATCTTTGTCGTGGCAATTTATGTTTAAGTTTTAGTTATATTATTATTCGATTTATACTTAACCACAAAATTTTGTTCCTACTTTCAATCGTTAAAACAAAACTAACAATTTGAAACTTTTGCTTTGTTTTCTCAAGTGCTATGTTTCTTGAATTGCATTATCGCTTCATGTTTTTTTGAAAAAAAAATGTTTTACTTTTAGCTTTTTCTTTTATCTTTGTGATCTTGCTTTTTATGAAATAAAGTTTTTTTTGGCTATTAGAGTTATGAAACTATTATCAAATTAAAAAAGATAAGACAAAAAAAAAAACAAGAAAGCATATACTCTATTTTTTTACCGGATTGCTATCAACACCATACTCCGAAGAATCGTCCTAAAACAAAAAACACATTGTTTTTAAAAAATGTGATTATTACATTATTCAACTAATCAAATATGCATCACCATTAAATTCTTTTTTGATTGATTGATACAAAAAATTGACTATTATTTTGGAACATCTTAAAATAAAAGTAAAGACAATAATTGTAAGTCAGATGAAACAATGTATATCAAAACTGAAAATAATCTGCTTTTATATAAACCTTCTATTTATCAAAATAAACTTATAGACTACAGTGTACTTTTTGTTTACATAAATCCCTCTCAAATTTATGTTAGCAAAATATAAAATCAAAATTACCAACCAAAGTCTAACATATAAAGCAACATGAATGAAATTTTAAATTGAAATATCAATTATACCTTTAATTTAACGGAACTGTATATTACTAAAAGTCAGTGCCGTCTTTGATGGAGTGTAGGGTAGACGACCGCACAGGGTCTCAAAAATTTTAGGGATCCCAAAATCTGCCTCAATTAATAATTATATGCATGTGTACACGTATTTTTTTTGAAGAAAACAATGTTTAGATGAGAAAATATCTTAGTTGAGTAATATTTTAAACGTTTTAGTATAACTAATTTGCATTAAATCTTATAGTTAGTTACCCGCGCATAGCGGCGGCAATAAAAACTTTACTAACGTAACTTTTTACGCAATTTCTTACCCGCTTAGTAATTT
>BQNB010120279.1:0-20425 GCA_026074375.1 Tanacetum coccineum
CGGCGTTGTTGTATCAGAAGTTGTTGTCGGATGGTGGTAATGTGGTGGTGAACTCTATTACGGAGGTGTTTAATATATCAAGTAGAGCGTTATCCGCTGTGTTTACGGATCTTGATGTGTTGGATTGTCCTATTTGTCTACGGCCGTTGTGCGCATCTGTTAATGCATGTGATAAAGGCATTGATCACAACATGTAGGTTGAGCAATTAGCAACGCATCACCAATATTGCAAATGATTACTACATAAGTGGATTGGGCTACCTTTTTTTTGCACAAGATAACTATGGGGAAGGTATACATTCAGAAGGTTGACTTCTTTTTTTTGAACGGCATTTGAATTAGGAAAGTAACAATGCACTAAGGAAGAATACAAGAGGAGGAAAGAGCGTTACATGGATTATTAAACTACTCAATCCAATTCAAACATGATTACAGTTTGTAGTGAAGACAGAATATGAATGCATGCAATGACCAATGATTTTTGTGATGTGCAAGTTCTTTGAACTACTATGTCTGCATTACTTTTGAATGGGTTGATTCGGGTAATATATCTAGCAAGCAGTTGTCAAATGATTTAGATTAACCTACCATAAGGAATATTGCAGCATGTAAATGTTTATCTTCAAATTGACATTATCTTGACAATGACAATTAACAAGAGTCAAGGCCACATGGACAGCTATATGTCAGACTGTTAAGAATCAAATGAAAAAGAGGAATACAAAATCTATGTTTACACAAACACGGCAACCATTACAACTAAACGACAAACATTACAAAGTCGAAAACCAACATGCATTGATGTTTATTATTTTAATCTTTACAAGTTCAATTGTTTAACCTAGGAAGTTTTTTTTTTTTGAACGGCAACTTTATTAAAAGAAAACTAGCAAGGAGCTAGAATTACAAAGAAATTAAAAAAGGGTGTTGAATCCAACTATCCCAACTAATAGAGTTTTTACCCCTAGCAATATACCAAGAAAAAGAACGCCTAACTATGTTCAACAAAAATACCATCCTTCGAAGATTTGAATCAAAAGATGAGATGGTTTCTATATGACCATATACACACAGGAAGTGTAAAACACTCCATCCAGCACTTGTTTAGAACTGATTGAAGCTGAACCAAATTAAACCAAATAACCAAGACGATACGAATCAACAGGGTATCCAAACCAAGCCCCCAACCAATACAAATAGACCGACAATAATCTTTAGCCAAGTCCGCAGCAAAAACAGCAAATGATCGAGATTCTCGAGGGCCTCACAACAAATAGGACAAGAAATAGGGGAAACCTGAACTCCACGCCGATGCAAATTAACCCGAGTAGGAAGACGATCCATAGAGATCTTCCACGCCAAAACATTAACCTTGATGGGGATCTGCTTGACCCATCTAGACGGAACATCAGATTTTAGCAAAGAGCATATCGTCAAGCAACCTACGAACATCATTTTACACGAAAACACCCGTCACCATTAAGGTCCCAGAATCGACGATCCCCCATGTTAGAAAGCACCACTGAATCGAGAAGATCAGAAATCCGAGAAAGCTGTGCAGATTCTTCCCCACCTCTTGCGTCACGACGGAGAGACGAAACAAAAGGAGCGCTCATCTTAGCGGCCACCGAACAACCTTAATATTTTCGAGAGCAAATAACGAGGATATCATAACGAAGACAAGAATCACCTCACCATTGATCATGCCAGAACTTGTAGACATACCGATACAACTCTAATTTTACAATGAGAGATTAGGTCAAACCTTTAGATTTAAGGGCGTTACATCTTTAAAAAAAAGAACTCCACAGCGAATGAATAGGAAGGCCAGAAAGATACTTGTGTGGAGCCGTTGTAAAGCATGAATGACCTGGCCACAAGATTGATCGCGAGACAGAAAGCGCCAAATCCACTTAAAAAAAGGCCTCTATTAGAGCATAAAAACTGAGACTCCACGACCTCCATAACTTTTGACGCAAAAACCATAGACCAGCTACCCAAGCAAACTATTTCTGCCCAACACAATACCATTGAAAAAATTCCGCCGAATAGATTCCATGGATTTGAGAACCGCCTTAGGGACCTTAAAGAGAGACATATTATAAATAGGGGTGGATCCGAGAACCGACTTGAGAAGAGTAAGACGACCTCCAATAGAAAGAGTTTTGAGCTTCCAAGAAGATAGACTCATCTTGAGCTTATTAACGGTTTCGTCCCATGCCCTAATCGAGACATGTTTTCGACTACCACGATACCCAATATTTAAACGGCGTATGAGAGAACCGAACACCCATCACAGAAGCAGCCTCTAAAACCTGATAATCCGGTAATAACCAACACCAAGGAGTTGGCTTATTCTATCAGAATAATAAGAGGCCGGTATAATAAAGCGAACAACAAGAGTAGTGCATAGCAACCATCAAATTTACACGAACCATTCACCGATTAAAAAACTGCATCATCCGCATAAAACAAATGGAAATAGTCGTTGAAGAGTCAATCTTAATACCTGTAAAAATGCTGCTTCATAACACGAGGAAAGATAAGATGTAAAGACTCCATCTAATAATAAAGTAAATAAGGAGCCAACGATCCACCCTTGTTTCTAAGCCCTATGAAACAGAAACCTTTAGTAGGACTCCCATTAACAAGAATGGAAGCCATACTAGAATTTAAGATACCTCGAATCCACGAACACCACTTAACACCGAACCCAAACGATTTAAGAACATCACCCAAATAATCCCACCGGATAGAATCATACGCTTTAGCAAAGTCGATCTTAAAAACCAAGCAATAAGTTTTTTATGATGGCATCAGCAAGGGACTCGTTAATGATAAGGGCCATCCAAATTTGACGTTAAGAAGAAACCTGTTGTAGCGTTCGAAATAATATCGGCGAAGACCAGTAGAAAGACATGACAAGAATCTTCGTAACATTTTTTAGAAGATACTCCAATCAAGCTAAAAGGGCCAACTCACCATACTGTTTTCGATTCAATGTATTTCGTGATAAGGGCAATAAAAGAAGAAATTACATCAAACAGGAAAAGAGGCTGATGAAAGATCCACTCCACACTAACAAAGATCAGGACCAACGATATTTCCGAAATTGGCGAAAGAATTCAAGGTAAAACCTTCCGGCCCAGAGATTTATTTTCACCACATCCCAAACACCCTACGACTTTCATCTCTAGAAAATAGGAGCCACCAACTCCCCAACTGATCAATATTAAGACGGTTAAGGAAAATTAAAATTGATGACACCATTACGTATTCCAGATCACAGAAACGAGAAGCAAAATAATCACGAAACTCATCTTTCACTTTACTAGGATCATCAACCCATTCGCCATCAATCATGACACCTTTAACCGCTAAGTTGGCGCGTTTTCTGTTAATCATGCCATGAAAAAACTTGGAGTTTTCATCCCCTTCTACGCCCATTTACTTTTCGCCTTTTGGGATAGACTACACGCGTTCCACGGAGTGGATATCAATGATATTGTTTTAGGAGCACTGAGCGAACAGAAAGAATGATCCTCATAAGCACCAAGTTGATCTAATAATTTGACATATCTTCAACTAATTTAATCTCTCGTCGTACATTCATCTGAAACCGTTATAATTCCAAACCCACAATCGAATCACTTTTTGAGAGCCTGAAGTTTCTTTTGAAGCGAACCATAGCATTACTATCATTGAGATTAATAGAATTCCAAGTCTGAGTAATCATATCATCAAAGCCTTGAAAATCAAACCATGAGTGAAACAAACGAAACGGGGTAGCCCCATAATCTGTGTTAAACTCCCGGAGAAGGATCGCCGATCGAACCGAGAGATCCTATCAAGCACACTGCTGAAGATGAGGGAACACAGAAAGAAACCCTATAAAACAAAGAAACGGTCTAACTTACTCATTTAGATCCGAGTGGTCGCCCTGGGGGGGGGGGGGGGGGGGGGGGGGGGGGGGGGGGGGGGGGGGGGGGGGGGGGGGGGGGGGGGGGGGGGGGGGGGGGGGGGGGGGGGGGGGGGGGGGGGGGGGGGGGGGGGGGGGGGGGGGGGGGGGGGTGGTATAGCTATACCCTTCCAATTGAACTTCAACAACCCAGTCCGACTAATGACATGATTTAAATCCCTCGCTCCAACACATTGAAAATAGACCCCCATCTGATCTTTCCTACGCATACTGCATTAAAATCTCCCAAGACAATGCACTCTCCATACCAACGATTTATAAGAGAAGATAAATTAGACCCAAAGTGTACGTTTAAGAGAACCCTCTTGATGAGCATAAACGACACTATTAACATCCAGTTGGTAGCTCTCCATTTACCAAACAAAGCAATAAAGATATCAAAATGATATGGTTATCTTGTTTTAAATGAGTTATGTGGGGGGGGGGGGGGGGGGGTGTAACCAAACCATAAAAGACCCCCCCGAATTACCGAAAGACTGACTAACAAAGCATCGAAATTAGTATTCCCCCAAAAGGCTCTTGATCTCCAAGTCCGAGACTTTTGTCAGCCTTGTCTCCTGATATAGAACAAAAGAAAACTTAATTTTGTTACATAACTCCCTGATCCAATCTTTCTTGGCCTTGGAACCAAGCCCTTGAATATTTAGAGATAAACAATTCATCGGACGTGGTCATCCGCTCCTTTAAGATCAATGATCCTCTCCATATCTTTAATACTACCTTCCATCGAGAAACCCATGGTTTGACCTACCGATATCATCTCTTCCAAAATCTCCAAGATAGAACCACTTTCTTTCTTTTTCTGTATGTTTTCTATACTCCCAGTAGAAAATTGATCATCAACATTGTTTGCACTCTCCACAGTATGTGAGCTGCTTCCTACTGATTTAACATCTGGTTGGAACTGATCCTTCTGTGCAACTAGTTCATCTACATCAGTATCGGGCTTGTCAGGTGTGAAGCCTGGAGGGAATGGAATGCTCGAATTAGTAGCAGCTGCATTGACATCCTTATTCTCCTTGTTTAGAATATCATAAATATTGAAGGGATCATACGAATTTTCTTTAGGAATAGATTGCTGGGCTGAATCAACAACCTCATTCAGATCGTCTGCTTGATCACCAAAAAATGTTTCAGAGACCGCTTCAATATCACTCTCTTCCTCTACATTCGTCTGATGGATAGGTTTCTCTAAACCCTCTTCCCCAATCTGAATAAACTCGCCCTCTTCATGGATATCATCTGCCTCGGTAACCTCAACAAAAGATGGCGACCACACAAACAATTCTTTAGCACGAACCACAAATGACTTCCCCTTAACGATAATCTTAAATTTCTCCAAAATATTGTCATCACGATTGGTTTTAATGCATAACCTTTTACGCGCGAAGCATTCATCCTTGCAGTCGCCAAGTTCCAAAACTTCACCCCACATGGAACCAATCTTATGAAACGTGTTACTAGACCATGCGTGCATAGGGACACCTTCAACATCGACCCAAATAATTCTATCCCGAGGAGAAAAATCTGGTTGGGGATTGGACAAACTCTTAAACCAAGACCCGACTCCCACATGGGCCAAGAACTTAGACTTAGAATTAGCAGATGGTAGTTCAAACATAACCCACAGTCCGCCTAGATAAACAACCTTCTGGATAGAAAAACCTTCTGCTGATAAAATAACACGAAGGTTATTAACCGAGGAAAATAGTTTAACCTCTCCCATAACATAATTTCTGAGGTCCGTGGTCACCATACATGAATCGTCTAAAACCATTGCTGGAGGGCTCAGCACGGGTGTTGGCAAGATACCTTTTACAGCCGAAACAAACGAGGGGGCAACAATACATAAACTAACCCATTTCCCGTCTCATTAGTTAACGGTTCATCTAGATTTCAACAAAACAACAAGTACTCTCAAACCATCTAAATTTAAAAAAAAAACATAACACGTTGTGTTAAAAATCCAACAGTTACACGATTAAACTTAAAAAAACTAAACAAACCCACCCGCCAGGCGGGTTATCCACTTAGTAAACAGTTCATATGGATTTCAGCACAACAACAAATTCTCTCAAACCGTCTAAAACTTAAAAAAACCATCACGTTGTGTTAAAAATCCAACCGTTACACACTTAAACTTAAAAAAACATGAAACGAACCAAATAAACTGAATAAAACCATCAGCCTTCTTTTCATCTACAAAGTAACAATGAATAAATCAAAAACAAATTAAGGAAAGGAAATCAAAACTATATATATATATAAAGACTTACAGAAACATTTATAAGCATCTGCCATGATTCGTAAACCTATCAAGACAAACAAACAATTATAAACAAAAAACAATGATATAAATATAAAACAAACCAAAAGCGTAAACAAAAATAACTCAGTTAACACAAATAATTACTTATACTATAGGAAAAGCCCGCACACGGGTCCAATAGTCTGCCAATATGACTAAAATAAAGACCAACACTATCACGTATCATTGCATACTTTCTCATAACAATATATACATTCTTAAATAAACCCACACGAAACTCAAATTGATTCAAGGTTAAATAAAAATCAAAGCAGCTGAACTTTTAATTTTGCATAAGACATAATCAACTACAAGTTTATCACTTTCTTAAGTTTTTCATTAAATAAAGTAGAAAAATCTCATACACTTAACAATCATCGGAAAATACGAATAACAATAAAAACTCAAAACTAAAGTTTAGGTATGCGGCTGCGACATGTATAACTTCCTTAAACACTTACATAAATATAAACACAAATTAATAAAAAACAAAATCACAGAGGGGGAAATATGACGAAATAAACCCCTAACACTAATAGATTATAACTTAACTTTTAGATTTCAAAACCCTAATTTTATTTTTTAGGGTTATTCGATACATAATTAAATTACTTAATAATAGAAATCATGTTAACGAGTTTAGAACCTGTATACTTGTGTACCTTGATGCTTAGAAACGGTTATGAAAGATCCTTGAAGAGAATTGGGCGAAAATGTGATCATGAAAAAATGTTTTGGAAATACTTGATGAAAAATGAGGAATTAGGTAAAAGGTTGTGGTTAAGACGGTTATGGAATCAAAAATGGCCAGAAATAAGACCCTCTATTATTGAAACTCATTCTATTTTGCCCTTTAAAACTTTACTAAACGTTTTAGTAACTTACAAAAATGGTCCACTTTAAACCTAAAAATGCAAACAAAAATTGTATATTACTACATTTTGGCCTTTAGACACTAAAGTTTGAAACAACATGAAACATCTAAAGTTCCCTTGAGAGTTAAAAAAACATTATACAAACAATAAACAATCAAGTGACATTATACATACTTATGTTTAGAAATCTCAAGCTGATATTTTATGTTTACATGTCGTTACCCCAGTGAAGTACTCTCGCTTTGCTGCTGCAACAGATCAAGAGCACAATTAGCCACGTATGCTCGACAACAATGGGAGGCTGGATTTTGCCTATACATATATGACTTTTAATGCATATGATTTTTAAAAAGGAGTTAGGAACGGATATGAGCGAGACTTAATATATACAGCTCAATTCTTGAAGAGGAATATCAACGAGGATTGCTCACAAAGTCTGAATTATAACAGATTTAAAACGAGAAAAAAAAAAAAAAAAAACAAAACCCCCAAAAATCTTAAAAACAAATCATATAACCATAAAAAAAAAGTACAAAATATTCAATGTTACGAAAAACCACAAGTCATAACCCAACGATTCTATGTTAGACTTTAATATTCCCTGGACTAAAAATTATGAACAATATAACGAGGACGGCAAACCTAACAATGAGCGATCTAAAGAAGAATAATTATTCAAGGGTCCTAAAATTATAATATACAAATGATATTAGAGTGATTCGATGGATGAATATACATAAAACAAAAAGATGAATAACCCATTGTTAATAATTAAATGAGGTTAGGTATAAAACAATACAGTGTTCTTGAATATGTAATAATACAAATGAAAAAAATGAAGCCCGATCAGTAGTGTGAACAGACTACTACAACATTCTAGAAAACAAAGACGCAGTAAATCGTTATAACCAACAAAAACAAAGTAATCTGATATTTAAAAAAAATAATAAAAATTTAATGAATAATCCTAATGTATATTAGAAAGACCATAACATGAAGCAAACATGCATAATCTGAACTATAATTTTGTCTTATAATCCTAATGTATATTAGAAAGACTATAACATGATTCAATAAAAATCCTCAAATACAAATGCACATAAAAAAATTCAATCATCATTGACATAATAAGTAAAACAAAAGCATTATATAAATTATAAACTGATCCTGAAACATCTAAAAGTTAAAAAAGGTCAACAAGTATGAAAAAAAGAGAAGCTGAACATATTAATATATATACATTATCATAATCTTAGTATGCCTCTCAGACTCTAGCAAAAAACTTAATAATACGAAGGCGAGAAAATGCCCAGCTTGATTCGTTACCGAGACCCTTGCATACATTAGAGCATACATTAGACTCAACCGAACCCGAACTTCCATTTCCCACCTATTCATCAAACCAATTGTTATTTAATACTTGAAACACAACAACTATATAACAATAAAGCATCAATGTAAGAAACGATGTATGAAACTTTGATTCACCAACAAAGTTCCAACATAACAACTTTGTTGCAAATTTTCATGACTGACATCTGATGCAAGGAGTATGTTTTTGGAAATCATCAAACATTTTGAAAAGAGTCATCAGTGTAGCCTTGCCCGACATTTCTGGAATATAAGTATGCAAAAAAAAATCATACCCTGCCGGTAGATCTTTGTGTTTACCTAAGTTGAACTCTACTTATGATTAATATTAATCTCAATATCTTAGATACTGCAATTCACTTTTTTTTACCTAATACATATACTACACATTTTTAACAGCTACAAAATACACAAGATATAAACAAACGTAAACACTTAAACAATGAGAACTTTTATTACTAATTTTCAATTGTCTTAATATTACATAAGGAGGTCTTTATAAACAGGACAACTATTTTTTGGTATGTTTTCCAAAACAAAAAAAGAAATCTATATCTGACCAAAAGGAACCGAAAACTATTTCCTAAGATAAAGACGCGACTTACATACATTCAATGATTTCACGTGTATGCGCTTAAAGGCGAAATAAAGATGGAACGAACACATAAATCTAAAATAAGAATTAAACCTGTATAGACTTGACAGAAACTATTGATCGACTCCCGAATTGAGAGTGATGTTTGAAGCAAGTCCTATATTTTAGCTCGTTCGGCAGGTTCCCACCGATCCACATTATTAATAAGGTTTTATTAAAAAAAAGCTGGCTCAGATTTCTTCGGCTACACACAAACGTATGGATTTAGTATACCGTCTATTTATTGCCTCGCTGACTCATCGGGTCATCATAGCCTTTTTTTTCCAATGTTGGCCATACACGCAACCACTAATGGATTCCGACCAAACAAAACACCTAATAATTTTGTCAAGTATCAAATCTACCAAATACAACCATCCCACAACTTTATCAAAGTATCAAATGTACAAACCACAACTATTTGTAAATAACATAGGCCAAACACGCCACCCCAAAAGAGTCAACCGCTAATGCCACCACTAACACCACTTCGGTGGCGGCGACTTGAACAACACAAAAGAAAAACAATCAGAACTTCTACCAAAATACAAACCATCATTGGCATTATATATCTCGCTTTTCCTATCAAAACCACAAACCTAAAACATAACCCACCATAACCAGCGGCAAGTTAACCACCGAATAACACAAATCTGAAACCACCAAAACCACAACAAATAAACAAAATCAGATCTGGAGGGATCTTATAAGATCTGACTAAGCCACGAGTCCACCATCACATAAACCAAGAACCAACTCATATTTGATCTCAAGCACCAGCTAACACCACAAAACCATCGCAACCAAAACCACATATACCAAAACCACCTACTTCAAAGCAACTGACCAAACACACCTACAATGTTGGAAGTGGTGGCGGCAGAATTAAATGGTGGCGGCGGCGGAATGTGATAAGTGTGGCGGCAGATGATGTTGGAGAGGTGTGTGTTTTAAAGAGAGAACAAAGTTGAGATGAATAATATCGTGTGTTGATAACTGTAAATAATATTCATGTGTGTTGACAATTATAAATAGAGATACACATTGGAAAAGAGGTGGGTTACAACCAATACCTTCCCATGGTGTTTTAATAACTTTCCCAAATAGTTATTGACAACCAATACCTTCCGCAAATAAGTTTCAACATAAAGCTTTCAACTTTCAGTTTCAACTTTCCAGCTTTATTTCCAGCTTCAACTTAAAGTTTCAAACATTCCTAAATTAGATTTTCAACTTTCAAAAGGAGTATAGAGTAATAGATGGGTTGAATTATTCAAATCAACAATTAGCATTAAATCTACTTCCATATACGTGCATTAAATTTACAGCCATCCGCACTTAAAAAAAACGAATTGTGTACAACTGTTATACGTTTGAGCATTTTTAAGTGTACAACTGTTATGCGTTTGAGTAATTCAGTTTTAAGTTTTTAAGTTTTTCAACTTTTGTATGAAAATGCTTTATAGATAGTATAGATAAATGGATCGAATATGTGTATTGGGAAAAAATATTGGTTGAATAATATGTAGTTAATGCTTAATACTTTAAGAATATTTGATCCATGAAATATCACATATACATACAAATATACTTCAAGTATAATACTTGTCAATACTCACCAACATATACATAGACATGTACATGTAGTATTAATATACAAATAATTTATATATACTTGTACCTAAAAAGTTCGGGGTCGGGTTCGGGGTCGGGGATTTATGTTATCCCCATACCCGTCCCATCCCCGGTTTCATAATTCGGGGATTCCCCGTCCCCATTCTCATCCCCGGTCAACTAGAGGATTTCCCAGTCAATTCGGGTTTGGGGATCGGATCCCCGTCGGGTACGGATTTTATTGCCCTCCCTACGGACTATAAAAAGTTAAAAACTATAAATAATGACTTAACCATGCAACATAATATGTACATGCAATCAATTCTTTCAACATGCATGGACTAATATGAAATAGTAAAAAACTGATAGGACCACAATTGTCAAAATTACTCTTGATATATAGCAAATATAGCCCGGTATTCAGATATATCTTGTGGTCCAAGTTCCCAACATCTTGATATCTATCATTAAACTAAACTCGCAACATTCATTAGGGTTTATAAAATATCTGAACACACTGAATAATAATCGCATCAAAGGTATGTTTCATTTGCTTACTGCATTTGCCATATTAACATATTTATGTTATGATTAACTTCTTGCTGTTAATTTCGTTAAACTTTTTGCATGTTAGTTTAATTAATCTCTATCTGGAAACACCTTCAATCTATGAACAAAAGTTTTGTCCGTTCATCTATGTTTGTAAACGTTCGATTATTCGTTCGTTTATGATCATATATCTATTTATGTTCGTCTATCATATCTTTTTATTAAACAAAACAACACTTATAAATATATTAAGGTAAATTTTATGTATGTTTTTATACGTTCATATATGTTCGTTGTTTATGTTTGTTTAGTGTCTTAATGAACGAACATAAACGGACATGGACAACCTTATTTCTTAATAAACGAGCATGAACAAGAAAATTCGTTAATCTAAGCGATCGTGTTCGTTTATTTGTCCGGCTAAAATTAAACGAACGGGCATGAACAAAGCTCCTTCAGTGTTCGTCCGGATCGTTTACAACCCTAGGTAGTTGAGGGAGTAAAAACATTTTTTGTGCGGTATCTATATCTATACTGCATATAAAAGAGATTGATATCTCCCTCCTATTAATTATTTAAGTAATACATAATTATTTGCACATTGTACAAACTATCTATACTACATATTTAAGTAATACATATTTATATGCACAACGGTTAAAAAATTTGAATTGAATGTTGTCATTATAATTATCTCCACTATTAATTTAATAAAAACATTTCAAAAATAATTAAACTTTATGCCATTGAAGTCTAAAATTTAATATTAAATGCTGGTTGCACAAGTGAATTTTCTAATTCGGCGTTCATAAATATTGCTATCATTATCGTAAAGTCGTTAATACAAAAAAATATGTAATTGAAAAATATCGCTCGCCAAAAATTTGATTACAGGCAGGGACGGATCTATTCACATAATAGGGGGGGAAACTGCCCCCTAGGGGTGTTAACGAGTCGAGCTTTTAACGAGCTACTCGAGCTTGAGTTCGTTTATCTCGAGTCGAGCTTGAAAATTATCGAGCTCGAGTCTAGTTCAAACAAAAAATTATGTTCGATTAGTTTCACGAGTCGAGCTTTTAAATCTAATACTTAGCTCGGCTCGTTCGAAAGCTCGTTTAGTTATTCGAGTCGAACGAGCTAAACGAGCTAGTCGAGTCGAACGAGCTTAACGAGTTAATCGAGCCAAACAACTAGTTTTTAAAATATTATACTTTAGATGTTTCTATAAGTGTTCATAAAATAATTTAAACTTAATAGTATAACTAAAAATGTGTCATGCATCATTAGTAATAAAGTTGACACTTCAAGTTTATATTCATTATTTACTTGGTCTTTTACTTTTATAGCCCTCCATATTTTCTTCATTTATGTCTCTCTTTCAATGTGGGATGCAATTTTTTTTACCTATCATGTAAACACACTACAAGTAAGAATATTATCAATAAATAATCACTATACTTCTAAGATTTAAATCGATTAAATGATTGAATGAAACATTTTTTCCCATTTACTTATCATGTAAACACACTACAAGTAAGAATATTATGTATTCTAAAAATTACTATATCATTTTAATATATAAATTAAAGTATATGTATGTTTAGTTACAATTTGTTAATATTTGTTTATATTAACTGTGTCATTTTACTATATGTTTACAACTACTAAGATAATTTTATCATAGATATACCACAATTATATTATTTAACAAATCAAACTATAACAAAAAAAGATTTAAGTATTAAACAAATCAAAATATATTTACAATCTTAATTTGGCTCAACGGTAAACGATAGTAAAGAACGTGTAGTGTCGCAAGTAGCACTCCGCTTAAAGCTTTTGAAGGCTTTTTATTTAATATCAGCTTTTAAAAATAGTGATCATACTTTAAATTCTCAACAAGTTACTACTAGTGAACAAGTTTTATGTTGTTGTTATTAACTACTTACAAAATTACTTTTGATCTTATTAGTATGGATTTGAGTTGGTTAGAAATTATAATGAAAAATTGATCCTAAAATTATATTTTTAGATGGTGAACCGCATATTTGATGAGGCTCAAGAAAATGATCTTACCTATAATTAAATTACGCTAAAAATGGTTTAAACTTAACATCAAATATACATTTATTAAATGACTAAACATTTAGTAAGTTGAGAGGTGAGATTGTTTTTTGACTATGTAACACATACATTTAGATGGTTAAGATAAATCACATGAGTCAATATTTGTTTCTTTCTTGATAAAGAAATTACATAGAACCAAACAAATTCTACGCAAATTCATAGTGTCATAAATAAACACATGTTGAGAAGCTCGTCGCAAGTCGTGGGCAGACATTCTCGTATAAACTAAAATAGTACCCTCAGTTGTCACGAGAGTTGTTGGGTTCCTATGAAGCTTTAAAGTTCCCATTAACTAAGAACACATTCGAGTAAGTATACACTTATCATGTGTAGTTAGACATTGGTAAGTTAAGGTCGTCCCACGAGACTTGGTTACAATCAAGTGTTATTTGATTGTTTAAGCAAGTAACAAAGGTGGCGGTTATGATTGCCACATATCAAATTATTGGGATTTAACAGCTAAATAACATTTATTAACACGAAGAACGCAACGGAAAACATCCCAAAGGGATCTCATATGATGTGCATAGATTAACATATAAATAACAAAGTTACTATGATACGAGCACTCTTCAATACAAAACCACTAAAAAAAGCAATATAGAAATCAAGGTTATGCAAGCACACAAAGAACATACTTATTTAGACAAATGATCTCATAGATATTAGGATGTTTAGCTTGGAAGACATGTTATCATTGATAATATTTTCGACCTATAAAACCAATAATAATAGTCTAAATGTTTTACAAATCAAATATACATAAATCTCACTCAAATGGTTATTTCATGAGATTCCTGCCTAAATTAACAACAACAAATAATCCTTTTGACCTGTAGACTTTGATAAACTATGGTCAAGCATTGTCTTCTAAAAATGACAACTAAACCAACTCCCCAACACCTCTGGAAATTGGTGGGGTGGTAGGTGAGAATTCCTCAATTCAAGGTTAAGTGTGTGTGGATGGCGTAGTATAATTTGTTCAATACATTGCCTCAATGGTCTTATTTAATTTTAGAACTCCTTGACCTTCAAGGGATCTTTAAAGTGATAGATAATATAGCTAGAAGGTATATCTGATCGGATTTTGAGAGTTGGCATATTATAATCCTGCATTAGTTTGACTTTGGGAGCACAACATGGTTCCAGTCGCCTGGCTAAAATCCACAAATGATCAAATATGATTGAAATCTACAATAACTTAGTTTACAAGATTGCTTCAATCATTCATAAGTTATTTAGATTCGTGGACAACTAAAACATATAAAAAACATAAAAACATTCGGTTAATAAAAACCCCCAAATAGATTTTGTACAACCACAACAACAAAATCATCATCTACAAGTTTCATCTAACATAAGCATATACAATAAACTACCATGACAGGGCCAAACAAAAAAAACATTCAAAATAAAAGAAATCACAATGATGTTCAGAAGTTTAGAATCAACTGATGAAAACACAAAATGTTTGTGTTACTATATTCTTTCTCACACTCTGCATATAAAAAAGTAAAATACGTATACTAAGGATTTATAATTGATATAAGAATATGCATGTTTTAAATAATAGCTCTTATGATTGTTACGCTGTCTTTCTTTTTTCATTAGATGTTTTTTTGTAAGTGTTAATAACTTGTTTAATTACATTAGGTGTTAACTTATGATTGTAAGATTAAGTGTTTTAACATTGTTAATTAGTTTAGTTGGTAAATTCATAAGCGTAAATTTGTCATAAAGAACGTATATTATACCTTTGATTAAGAGTTATAAGTATAAAGCAAATTTAACTATCTCACATTGAAAAAGAGAAGAAAATGAAGAGATATGAGTCCCTATAAAACAAAGACCCATTTCTATTTTTCATAGATTACATCTAACTTGTAAGTTTCAAAAATTTAAGTATCAATATTGTACTATCTTGCATTTTTAATGAAAATTAGTGTTTATCATAAGTTATAAAAAATTTAGTTTGAGCTTTTGAACTGTTTCGCAAACGAGCTTTTTCGAGCTCGAGCTCGAGTTAATAAATAAGCCGATTAATATAAAAGTTAAAAAATTAAACGAGCTTCGAGCTCGAGCTCGAACAATATAATAATATTCGAGTTCGAGCTCGAGCTAACTTATAAAAGTTTATTCGAGCTCGAGTCGAGCTCGAGCCGAGTAGTTATTAAACGAGCCTAGCTCGTTTAGGCTGAAACTCGACTCGACTTGGATCGTTAACACCCCTACTGCCGCCTATGGCTTCTTCAATAATCATATTTTATAGGGTTAATTTATGAAAAAATTTCATGGAGCCCTCCACTAAAAACTGAGAATGCCCCCAACCCAAAACATGGTGGGAAAAAAAGGGAAAAAGAACTGTTTTTTTTTAAGGTTTTTTGAGTTCTTGGTGAAGTTTGGTGGAAGATGAAAGAGATGGAGAGAAGGAAGAAGATGCATATGTTTTCGGTTACTGTGTCATAATAGCAAGTACAATGTGGTTGAAATATGTGTTTACTTTTTTTCTTTCTTTTTAACTTTTTTAGAAAAGTTTCATAGCCCATCATTTTAGTTTATAATGTTGTTAATTAAATTTAAAATTAAGCTAATTATTTTTTTTTCTTTAACATAAACAATAGATTTTTGTTGCAAATATTTGCCTAGGACTATTTTCTTTCACCTAAAATATTAGTTGTATTTTGCTTCGGTTTCTTCCTCAAGGTGAAAATTTTGCTCAATACTAGTTTTTTTGCCGCATTTTGTTGAAGTTTTCTTATGTAATATCGTATCGTAACAAAAAAATTTTTTTGCCCCCCACAACCTGATTTTCTGGTTCCGTCACTGATTACAGGTACCCGCCGCCGCATTGCGCGGGTACCCTGCTAGAGTGCTAGTTTCATTTTATACAGCGAATGCATTTTTGTGCTTGTTATAGACTTATTACATTACTTAGTTGTCCTCTCGATGCTGATTTGTTACATATTATTGCTGATTCCAGGTTACAACTATGGCTTTAGTCAACAAAGTTGGTAGCTTAATAAGGCAGACTGCAAGCAAGCACATCCATAATGAATTGTCGGCATCTAACTCATCTATCTTTCAGATAATACGATGCATGTGCTCTTCAGAACTACTTGTCGAAGGTACTTTTAAATTAATAATGGAAATTTAATTTCACTTTTGGGATATTTTATGATGTTGCTTTTTGAGTGATGTTTTTGAACCTTTTTGTTGCAGGCCTGTCACATGCCACAACTAATACGAGTCTGAAAAAAGCTTTTGTTCCATACGGGGATGTTAGAGAAGGTATGCTTGTTAGTTAACAGTAATCAAAGGCATAGATATGTTGTCACTGAGTTCTAATAGTTACAGTATGATTGTTTTGCAAAGAACAAATTCCATACAACTGTAATTTTACTTTACGAAATGATCTTGGTCACTATGTTGGTAAGCAATATTACGACCAGGGTGCTAGTTTGGTTATTATAAGTTGTTTTGCTCCTATCTGGTAATTATATTCTAGTACCTAATGACCTAAATTTATTTTTGTCAGATCGTAATTACTTTTTACAACGTGAATTGCCTGGTTAACATGGACGGAACCACGACCAAATATGGCCGGATGCACAAATTTTTTGATGGATACTAACTAAATAATAATAGAAACACATTTTGATGGACCGGGTGCATTTAAGATGCATTTAGGAAAAATCGATGTTTTTCTCAAAAATTAACACTATATCGAAAAAATCCATGGAGTTCCCGAGAACCAGCGGGAACCCCTGTTTCCGTCCCTGCAGGGTTAAGCATAACAAAGTAAAGATACCAAATGACTCCGTTTAAAAAATGTGTTGCTCTTTGTATGAAATTTCTCTTTCTGTAAAACCATGCACTTCAAACAAAAATTAAATTACGCCCACCTTCTGTAATTAGATACATAAAAGCTACGCTTGGATACTATTTACAGCAAGTGCTGAAATTTCGTACTATTTACAGCTCTAGTTTCTATGGCAAGTAAAAATGCTGGATCTAGTCGTTTTGGCTTAGTAATTTACTCCAACACCAAGTCTGCTTCTGCTGCAATTAAGGCTTTGGATCAAAAGGTACCAATCTGTCTTACTTTATCCTTGTGATAACATACTCATGAACTGCATGATCTTTCACATTGAGTCGCAATAGACTTGATTAACTTAACTATCTAAGTAATTGTTCATGGAGAAATTTAAAAAATATATCCATGTTCCAGCTAAAATTTTCATTAACAAAATGTCGTTAAAATCTGTGTTCATACAAAATTTCCACCAATTTCGCAAACTAATTAGCTTTTTTGAAGTTTTCTTTGTATATTTGATGTTTTTTTTCAATGTTTGACTTATTATGGGAACTTTGATTCTTTTTTTAATATCGCAAAGATAAGATAAAAACACATATAGTAGATTTGGTGTCATTTTGGTATAAACACAAATTTTATGACATAAAAAAATCATTTGGAAAGCGTAGTTATTTTAATTTGATGAAAATCGATCTCTTGTTCACATGTGTAGATGATCTAAAACGAATATTTTAATTCTTACAGGAGTTGCATGGTAGAGTGGTGAGAGTGAAGTATTTAGAAAATAAACAACCAAAGGACCGAGACTCTGGTGTCAGTTATGGCAGTAGTTTGCTTGAGGGATTTATGTGGGGTATTTTTGACCATATTGGTTCTAGCAAGAAGATTCAGGACTCTGATGTGGCACGACATAATGTTGGTGGCAGTGATAAACGTAAATGTGGAGATAAAGATGGAGGAGATAGTCATAACTCTAGTGTCACAAGTGGAAATAAGAATGCTAATGAGGACTATGGTGATCTTAGCAGTGGATATTTTCATGGAGAAAGCCATAACTCCGACTCTGCTGGTGGAGATAGAAATGCTAGTGAGGACTATGGTCATCATAGCAGTGGATATTTTGATGGAGAAATTCAAAACTCCGATCCTGCTGGTGAAAGTAACGACAGCTTCTTTAGTGGTTGGGGTGGTGGTGATGATTCAAAAGGGTTTTTTTCAGACTTCTTTAATAATGATGATTGATTAGAGTATTAGGCTGCATATCGTCTTATAAATAGTCCACTGGTGACTGGCCGACTGCTGTGACATTATCTCATATATAGTGTTGTTAAACTTTCAAGGCTATTTTGAATATTAATCGGTTTTAGAGATTAGGGTCACTTTTGCATTTTGGTAAGATAGCGTTTTGGTAAGGATATCATACATTACTCCGTATTAAACATTTCCCCTATAGGAACATCTGATTATATAATAACCCTACAAATTCATCATGCATTATCATAACTGGTGTCTATCTAATTTTGACATACAACCACCCCACCTGATACTGGTCCAGAAACCTGTTTTACGGTAAAAACTGGTCTGTATAAGGCCTTATAGTTTCATTAAGCTAATCTAAAGAGCCCCCCTATGAGCTGTAGCTTCAATAATCAATCTTAGACAACCCGCATAATCGGTAGTTTGAATGAGCAATCCTGAAACAGTCAAATGGCATACTGCAACTGCTTATGTACCTGTTTGAAAATGAACTGAATTACCTCTTCCAAATACCTGTTCATGCCATTGCCAACGATGTCGCTTTTGAAACTGCTAATTTTCACATCTCTAGCTTTGATATCGTGGCGTACAAATTTGATCCTTTATTCCTAAGAAAAAATGATAATCCTTGAGGAACCCTGGTGCATATTTTGAACCTTGGTGGCCATCGCGTTGATGCACTGTTACCTGAACCTATTTAATAACAACAAATTAATGATATGAGAATTATTCTACTCCAAATAAGGGTAAGAGGTAGACTCTTGCGGTCAAACAACTTAAATCTTAATCTCAAAACCCTTGTTGATGATTCAATATATTATTAGATTCAGGAACTATATCCAAAATTGTAAAATATTTATTCATAATCTAGGCCGATTTTGAGTTTGAAAACCAGGTTAGTGGACCTTAAAAGTCAAACTGCAATAACTGCAAGAAAACTAAAGTATGGATTACTTGAGGCTGATATTCAGCTTTAAAATAGAGGATATCAAACCTAGCTTGTACATTCTAGTTTTATAGCTGAGTTGGGCTAGAACTTGCCACTGTATCGACTGCACCCTTATATTACCTGTGTCAAAAAGTCTAAACTAGCTTTGACATATTGTTTGTTTGATTTCTAATAATCTTTTACTCGATTATGGAGTCAAAAAAAATTACTAATAAAAATTACTTCTCAGTTGGTATAATTATCTGTGTTCAGTTATTATCTCACGTTTAGGGCTATCTATGAATGATTTGATCATACAAATCATAAATTCCTCTAAACTTTATGAACATCGACCACATACTTGGGTAGGTCACCCTTAACCAACTATAGTGGTTTGCATTCAGGTTATACCAGTCGTATAGCTCCATTTACAATACAAATGATATCATCAAAACGTCAAGCATGCAGCTTTTCGGTTTTTCACTTCGGCTCTAGTTCTTTATATCGGTAATCTTTCATATAGTATAAGAACTCGATTTTAGTGAAATCGAGGTATTCGATTAACCAATGAGAGGGCTCTATTTTGGAATGGAGCTTTCTTATTGGTTTGTTCGTTTTTTTTTTGAGAAAAAATTAGGGCATTTTATTTTTTGGTTACAAATGTCGAAAATGAGAAGACAAAATAGTTTCGTGTTTGGGTGGGGGCTATTTTGGAGACTTTGGTGATGGAATGTAAATGTGGCCCATCAGAAACGCGTTCTATAAGGATTCGAAAAAGGCATTTATCCTTCCAATATCTTTTATAAATAAATTTAAATTGTGTGCATCTATATTGGGGAGGAAACTATGATCTGGGCCTATATATACACCACCCCAAGGACTCCTTATCCCTCATTAGCATTCGGTTCCAACATTTTGTGCGTTTCTTTTCTTCTCGCAGGCTAACCATGCGGACGGAGCTCGACGGCA
>BQNB010120280.1:0-20662 GCA_026074375.1 Tanacetum coccineum
AGATCCATAATAGATTTAACTGATTTAAGGGTTAAGTAAGATTAATTCTGAATTC
Organism: Tanacetum coccineum; assembly: GCA_026074375.1. Lineage (NCBI taxonomy): Eukaryota > Viridiplantae > Streptophyta > Magnoliopsida > Asterales > Asteraceae > Tanacetum > Tanacetum coccineum. The sequence continues at coordinate 56 of BQNB010120280.1, forward strand.
AAACAGCTCTATTTCAGCTTATAGACTGAAAGAGCTTAATACGAGCTTATTAGCTTATTGAGACAATTTAGCTTTTTAAGAGAACTTATGACTTTAAATGAGAACTTTGAAAATGAGATTTAAAACACTAAAGACTGAATTTCATTAATTAAAAAGGATGATTACATTACTGGAAAAAGGAAAATTACATTTAAGAAAGGAAAATACGAATTTAAGCTAAAAATTACATAAAAACTAGATAAAAAAAAGAAGACTCCTTGTGTGTGTGAGAATGAGGCCTATTTATAGTGCCAAGCTGAAGCTTCTAGGTCCTCTTGCCTTGCTCTCCAAACTTTTAATCTCTGCCATTCATTTCTTCAATCATTTGATCTATGTTGTGGGACGTTGGATCAATTTGTGGACACCTGAGGATTGCCAGGCTGGCATTCTTTGATGTGACGTTTGTGTTAGTTTTGTGAGTAAATTTAGCACAAAACCCACATAAATTTGTGCTTTCACCATGGCTAACGTGGCCTTTGAGCTTGAGCTAGGATAAGTATCCCCTTGATTAGACTAATTTGTCCTTGCATTTGTGCTTGAGCTTCCTTGAATTGACCAACGCACCCTTTAATTTCTATTTGCCCCTTGTTTTACCATGGTGGTGAAAATGGGGGAGACGATGAATAGTAAAAGTGTTTCCCGCTCCTTCTTCGACAGTTAAAACTGTTGAACTTTGGGAAGTTTACACAAATGGCCCCTCTCTTTCTTTTCCCTTTTTCAAGTTATAAATAACTTTTGGAAATTGCAAGATTGGCCCTTGTGGATGTTACAAAAGGAAATTGGCTAAGGATTTGGGCTTCGGCTTTGTACTCTTCTGATTCTCGTGTCCGTGCTTGCTCGCTTTTGACTGTTTTCTTGTGATTTTTGACTTATCCATATTTCTTGATATTTTTGATTTATCCGCACATGCACACACAAAACACAAATACAGGCTTATTTTTGCCATTTTTGGTCTGTTTTGGGTTTAATTGGGTTATTTTAGGTATAAATGGATATGTGTATTTTACACTTATCATGCTTAAAATCCAAAAATAAGCATTCTCTTTAAGCATTTTAAGCATCACATTTTCTTTTAAATATTACCTTTCAAAACTTGTGATGTCATTCTTACTACGCATTATCTTTTGTTGATAGAGTGCCTTGCTAAGAGGACGTCAACATCCGAAACACCAGCCATAACTTTGGATGCCATCCGGCGACTGATTGCTGGTTTTACTGCAGCCCTAAAAGCACAGACTGCTGCCATGGCAAGTGCTAGCAATCCCAATAGGAACACTAGACCTAGAGAAATTCCTATAGAAAAAAGGGGGAAACCTTGAGAAGAGTTCGGTTTAGCTGTCAACCTTTTACTTCAATGGTACGTAGGAGGAGTTAGCTCATTCGCTGTTGAGCGGATGAATCAGTATTTTCTCGTTGCCATTGTGCCGAAGAAAACAAAGTGGAATATGGTACCGTTACTTTAACTGATGATGCCTCTATCTTGGTGGAATTTCATACGTCAATCCTATTGGAATAAATCAAGCCAATCTAATCACTTGGACCGAATTGAAAATAAGACTCTTAACCGATAAAGTATTGCCCTCGAATGAAGGGTCAAGAAATGGACGACGAATTTTACAAACTTCGTTGTGAAAGGGAAATGATTTAAGACTTACATTAGGAGATTCTAAGAGATTAGCCGTCTTATGCCAAACATAGGTACCAAATGTGAGGTAACTTTATGGTAGTCTTCTCAATGGATTACCGTAGATATATTGAAGGAAATGTTTGTGCGTGAGCCTTAAAACTTTGGAGGAAGCACAAACATAACCCAGAGATGAAGGATCATGATAATAAAGCGATATTATGTGCAAGAGACAGCTAGATGATCCGTCATACGAAAAGCTTTAGGATATGGAAACAGCATCAACAACAACTATCATTAATATACTATAAAATATCAACCGGTAACAATTGTTCACCACCATAGCAGAAAACGCAAGAAGCAAGAAAACCTTCAGGACTTATACTGATACCTCGCAATGGGTATGGTGTGTGGGAGGAATCGTCCCTGTTGTGTGTGAAAAGGTGAACCCTTGGCATCACATAGGTCCTTTGCACTGTTCAAGTGTGCGAACTTGCAAACACGATAGGTGTCATCCTGACCAGAAATGCGAAGGACGGCTACTGGAAACACCTATAAAACTATATCCTTGTAACATGTAATGCCTGTGAAGAATAGGACATTTGCGAATAGTGCTCAAAAGCAAACAACAGGGCCACGGGAAAACATACTTAGAGATGAGCTTAATTTTGTCACTTTAGGAATTTCTGACCCTAGAAACAAACTTCTCTGATATTCAACTTCATCAGAGAATCTTCTTCAATTAAAAACCCGCATCATCAAGCAACAATCCTCGTCGTCTGTTACTTTTAGCGTGGTACTACAGATAATGCATAAGTATAAATGCTCTTTTTCATATGTTAAAGTTCGTTTTGTTTAAGTTATCAATGAAATAAAATGTGGTGATATTCCGTACATTTGGTATCTGATGATATCAAAAACTTGACATTATTTGTCAATTCAATCGATTCTATTATGTTCAAACTGTCTGAATTACTCTCCTCATTCCTTATTTGCAACATAAATTATATCCTTGATTATATGGGCTCGTTAGGTACAATCTACAGTCTCAATATTATCTAACCATTCATGATCATATCTGATTTTCTACACTTTACATATCATGTGTTTTTTTATGCTTAGGTAAAGACGATTTATGATCATTTTATGAGATGAAGGAGGGACATTGTGTGCATTTGAATAAGGATATTAGAAATATGCCGAACTAATGAATTATAAATTTCAGTTACAAAGGAGTTGAATGCATCTTTTTTTGTAAGTGACAAAATTGCTATATAAGTAGGCTTTATGTATATAACATATATACAAACAAGTTCTTTCAATCCGTTTTGTAGCAAAATCCCTTAATCATTTTCATTATTAACTTAAATATCTATTGCATGTGTCCAAAATTGTATCTCACGTGATTAGCAACTCTCTTACAAATAATAATCTTTCTTGACATTACTCATTCCATTGATCTCCTTATTGCTAAAATGTTGCTGTTATTTTCTGCAAAATGAATACAAGGAAAACACACAGTATCTTTTCAATGTACAATGATTTCATACCACTAGGGTATGAAAGATTTTGACAATGACTTGTGATTAGCTTATTTTTCTATGTTGACTTTTAAAGGTTAATGAATAACGATTCTTTACGATCACAGTAGCACATCAGAAGCATGGGAGGCCCATAACCCACAGGTTTCGTAAATCAAAGTATTTCATCCATCTAGGTTCTATCAGGATCTGAAGAAATTCTACTAGGTGTCATCAAGAGGTTTGTACAGTCTTGAAACTTAAGTAGACGTGTTGTGAAAGGAGGTAATTATTAATTATGGGTATGTACAAGCATATTTATAGACTATGCATCGACACCGTGGACTTGTGGGCCTTGTTGTAAAACCTATCATTAAAAAGTCAAATCGAGTGCCCTTGAGTACTACATGCTAGAGATTTCGCTGAGCTATGATACTTTCAAGAAAGTAGTGCGGGACGTTTCAGTAAGGGGTGGGGACTATAACCAACCAAGGAATTTTCATCAACTATGTGTAGTTTATGATCACGCAATTATTGGGGAATTGTTTAGCTTTATTACATTACTTGCATTGGTCGAATTATCTCATTAGAAGCAAGGTAACCTTGCTAAACTAAAGTTGACATAGCGGGCGCTCATAACATACCTATCTAAGGGCTTCCGGTTTGATATTTGTATAAGCATTCATCTCTTAGGATGTCATGTGTCGAATATCTTTCATATCCTTATACAAGATCTCTCTGCCCGTGGGGGAGGGGGGGGGCTGGGGGGTGTGGGGGGGGGGGGGGGGAGATTGGCGAAGGAGGGGGGGCGGGGGGGGGGGTGGGGGGTGGGCGGATGGGGGGGTGGCCGGTCGTGAGGGGGGGCTTGGGAGGTGTGAATGGGGCGGAGGGGGGGAGGGGGTGTGTGAGGGTGGCGGAGGGTTGGGGCGGGAGAGAGGGGGGGGTGGGTGGGAAGGGTGGGGCGTGGTGGTATTGGGAGGCAGGACTCGAGGGGGGAAGTGGGGTGGGCGGGCGGAAGGAGGCTGAAGGGTGGTTGGAGGGGGGTGGGGTACGTTGCTAGGGTTTGGGGGGGGGTGGGGGTGGTGATGTGGGGGTGTAAGCGGGCGCGTTGAGGGGGGGGGCGTGGGGGGGGGCGAAGGGGTGGAGGTGGGAGGGGGGGGGATGGTGGGGGGGAGCGGGTGGGGGGCGGGGGGGGAGGCAAGGGGGGGGAGGGGTGGGTGGCGAGGGAGGGGGGATTGCTGGAGGGGGTGGAGCGGAGAGGAGGGGGGGTGGGGGGAGTTGGGGGGTGTTGGGGAGGGGGGGTGGAGGGGGGAGGGAGGGGGGTCGAGTGGGTGGGGTTTGGTGGTGTGGGGGGAGGGGGGTGGATGCGCGGGGGGTGGGGTGGGTGATGGGGGGGGGGGGCGTGTGGGGTGGGGGGGTGAGGGGGTAGGTGGGGGGGGTGAGGGGGTGGGTGGGGGGTGGGTGGGTGGTGTTGCTTGCGCGCTGTGGGGAGGTGGGGGTGGGTGGGGGGGGTATTGCGTGTAGGGGTGAGGGCGGGAGGTTGGGGGGGTGGTGGGGGGCGGTTGGGGGGAGGGTGCTGGGTTTGTTGAGTTTGCGGCTTTGGGTGGGTTATTGGTTGTCGTTTTTGTTGAAGATTTTGTCGTTGGGTTTGGTTGTTGGGTGGTCGTGTTTGTAGGGTTTGTTAGTGTTGGGGGGTGTGTTGGAATAAGAAGTTGTGTGACAAATTGAGGAATGGTGTGGGTATTTATAAGGGAAAATTTTGGAAAAATTAAGAGAGTTGGACAACACAAATATTTTTTTTCTGTACAGATAAGACAACTCAATGAAAATTAGAATTGTGTGAATTGTAGTAAACAAAGTGGATATATTTTAGTGGAAATTATATTAGAAAGCAAAAGTGTGAATACAAGTGGTAACATTTATTGTACCCGTTTTGGCCAAGACAAGTATTATAATAATCTAAAAAATAAAAACATTATATAAAGTGATAAAATAGCTTAAAAACACCATTTTAAACATGAATATACTTTCAATCTTAAAATAAAAAAAATACTAATACAGTTATAACATGATATGCATTAAAATACTACATGAACGACATAACTAGAAAATATTATTCCCATGCTTTGTTCATTAACAAGCATTAGCGATTCTTTGTATTGGCCAATGAAAAATGAACCATGGTTTGCTTCGACACCAACGTTTTGAAAACTTTGAATGCTTGGATTGAACACTTGTATTGACCGATGCCATTGTTGAAAGATTGCAGCTTCAACTATTGGTTGTTTATCTTTACTAAATCCAATTAACTTGAGCTCATGCTCTGCTGGGTATGGAATGGTGAATAGTTGTATGTACGATGAAACTTCACCATCATCAACTTCTAGCTCCTATGCATATATAATCCGAAAGTTACCAAAATTAAAACTGCCAGATATTATAATAGAGTCTTCAAGCTGGGAAATAAAGTATGGAGGTAAAAATTCCCCGACTAGCATCTCTTCAGGCATGTCTATTACCTGAAATTTGTGAGTAATCAAATCAAATAAAACTAACATGTAAATTTTATATGAAATACCATTATCATTATAAAACTTCTCTGAACCAACCCAAAATATTTTTCCACCAACAATAGCTTGACCTGACCGTTTAATTCTTATAGATTCACGTGGTAAACAGTAACTATCAACTTTATACCAAGTTCTGGAGCTTAATGTAAACACAAACACATACCATGGACTTTGACCTAATAGGGAAAAATTTATCTTCAATGTGTTGGGTCTAGCGTGGACAGGATGGACACAAAAACCAAATAACATTTTTAGGTGAGTCGCTTCTAACAGTCATTTGGGATAATATACGGACAAATTTTTTAAAGTGAGGGTTCCAAATTAAAAGCGTTGAGTTTTCCCCGCATATGAAAAACACCATACACCTTCTGATGTAGCAAATGTGTATGATTAAAAAATTTTAAATTGGAAAGACTGGTAGAGAGTGCTAAATTATCATTACCGAGCATATAACACCTTTAAATTTTAGCTTAAGGTTAAAATAAACAACAATTATTGCTTTCACGAAAATCGTATTCACGAACAAAGTCAGAACAGTCTATGGAATACTTCCACGGCTTTAAAACTGTACGAAATTGGAGTAAAGATTTCACTAGAAGTCTATTCATGATAGCCAATTAAAGATCAAATGGTATATTATCAGACATTGTTTAGAAATTTTACGGGTTATGGCTCTAAGATTAATTTTATTGGGTATAAATGCAACAATACATATAAACGATTAAAAACATTGATAGGACAACTCTCTGACATTGACTTCTATCACTCTGAACTTTAGCGAGATCTCACAAATTTTAAAAACTTTTATTTAATAGCATTGATTAGGACAACTCTCTATCATTTGACTAGATCACTCTTAACTGTGCGCGATCTACAAATTTAACTTTTATTCTAAAAGCATTGATAGGACACTCTATGACATTGACTGGATCAATCTTAACTTCACGTGATCTACAATTATTATATCTATATATATATTATATATATATATAATATATATTATATATATATATATATATATACTATATATATATATATTATATATATATATATAATTCTTGAAACTAATATGTATTGATAACATCCTAAAGTGAACCTTAAAACATGCGTCAAATTAAAACTCGTGTGGCTTAATTCATTTTAATGAAACCAAGAGGTTCCATACTGTCAGAAGATTTGACATACTCAATGTTACATGAAATGGTGATGCAGAAATTCAATTTGGAAGCAAATGCTGAAATAAATTTTGTTAAGCTCTCGTCATTTTGACTTTGGGGGGGGGATGTTGATTTCACTGAGACACTGGCGGGATTATTTTTTGTTGGGTGTGCTTGTAACTCCAAAGATGAATTTGCACAGTTGTTTGTCTCTGAATGGAAAAACGATCAAAAAATATGTTCTTTAATTTTTTTGAATCGACAACTTTAGAAAATGAAGGCCCATCTAATCCAGAAATAACATCGTCTCATTTAAATAATAGTTATAACAATACGTCTTTTTTAAACAATGGTATATCTTTTGATTTAAGACAAAATGATTTTCATATCAACGACTCCCTACAATTGCAAAATGAGCCACATTTTTCAAATCCTGAATCATCATTTGCCTTTAGATCAAACGAATATAACACATATGATTTGGCAAATGAAAACCCCCAAAAGAAATTCCATAAATGGCAAAAGTTTATGTCATTTGAGCCTGACATTCCAGAGACACCAGTTTACATGGCAAAACCTAATATTTCAAAGCAGTATACTCAACAATATGAAGTTGAAAAGGGTAACATTTTTTTACAACAAAGAAGCTTTGATGTTGGCTGTTAGGTTGAAAGCTTTAAACGAAGGTTTCAATTTTTAACAGACAGATCAGCCCTAGAAAGATGTCACTTAAAATGCTATCATTTTAATCAATGTGATGGAAGCTTCGGGCTAGACTGTGGGATAATACAAAGTGGTATTACATTACACATCTTAATGATGTTCACACATGTCCCAAGACTCAAACATATCCTAACCATCGAAATACAAACAAAAAAGTAATTGGTCACCTTCTCACTCTAAAATTACAAGATAGGTCGCGGGTTTTAAGAGGGAAAGATATCCAACAAGATATTTTGTCAGAATATAAAATACATATTTCTTACCAACAAGCAATGAAATGGAAGCATTACGGTATACAACAGGTAAGGGGTTCACCGTACGAAGCATTTGAAATGCTCCAGTATTATTGTTATAACCTAGAACAAGCCCGGTGCTTATGATCGATGATGCGCATTTAAAGGGTCTATACAAGGGAACAAATCTGGTAGCTGTGGCCATGGATGGAAACAATCAGATTGTGCTAATTGCATTTGGTATATGCAAAGGGGAAACAGGTCCATGTTGTTCATGGTGGATGTCGATGCTCAAAGAATGCATTGGTGATAATCCCAATTTACTATTCATATCTGATAGGCATGCTGCTATGGCTATGGCAGTAGAAAATGAATTCCCTTTAGCCTTTCATGCTGTATGTTGTCAGCATCTTATGCAGAACTATCTTTGAAAAACGAAAACGAAAAGGTTTATTCTGGAAAATTGCAAGGCATTCACTCGAGAAGACTATGCATCCAGCATGAACATACTATATATTGTTTCAGCCTGATGCATACGCAAATGCTTTGTGAGCTGGTCCTCAATGATGGTCACGAGCGCATTGTCCACTAGTTCGTAATTTTTCATGACATCGAATAGTGTGCGTCTGTCAATGCTTGTAGTTTTAGTATATGGGAAATTGGGCCCGTGCTGAAAGTTTGCTGAGTACATATTCATGCGATGGTGCAAGAATGGTACTATAAAGTCGACAACTAGCAGGTAGTATTCTTAGTATACTTTTGTCTTGGTGTCTGGGATGTAATGGTGGCCTATACAACGGGGGGTAGGTAAGTTATAGGGGGGGTGGGTGCCGTCCTGGAGGGAGGTGCGACTGGATCGGGCGATGTGTGGGGCGGGAGGTGTTTGTGTCTCGATTGGGGCGTTAACGTTTGTAGAATTGAGTCTTGGTGGCCTATGTTGTGTGGTTGGTCTCGGTTCTATTACGATAAAGCTCATGTTAGTGGTTGAGCCTAGCTAACTAGCCAGAATGCCGCAGGGGTATTGGTCATACTCACACAAGATGACATTCTGTGACCACGCGTATTGGCGCCATAGACTCATCAGTTTCGACCAAATTTGACATCTTCGCCGCTAGTGCCACGCCGAAAGTAAATCCGAAAAGTTGGGGACAGCACCCGCCGATTCCGTCTCGGCCGATCGCGCTATTTCAACACTTCCGCCCCTCCTGCCCGTCGCGCCTCTCGTGACTCCTGGCTTGTGGGTTATGGGTTGAGTTTGGTGGGGAGGGGCTTGTGTCGGCTTAGGGTGGTTTTGGGCCGTTTTAGGTTGGGGTTTTAGAGGGGCGAATAGAGTGTTGGGGGTGGATTGGTGATTGGGTGGGGTGGGTGTGTTAGGGTGGACAAGGGGGGTTGGGGGGGGTTGGGGCTTGAGGAGGGGGGGGCCTCCCTGTGCCCCGGTATGTATAGATTGTGGCCGCGCGGGCCCTCGGCCACTGGGCCACGGGTGTGTGGCGGCAGATGGTCGTCTAGGGTGTGGTTTTTGGGTAGGTGGGGCAGTTGGGTGGTAGAGTCGGTGGGGAGGAAAGAGGGGGGGAGAGGGGTGGTGAGGAGTTGGGTGGAAGGAGAGTGGGGGTGGGTGTCCGCGAGGGGGGGGTGGAGAAGCGGGTGTGTTGACAGCAAGGTGGTGGAAGGCGTGGAACTAGGGCAGGGGATCAACTGAGGAGTGATAGATGAATATATGTTGTTTTTGTTTTCTCAGTTTATCGTCTTTTATCCTTTTTTTTATTAATTTTTATTATTTTCAAAATTTCGTATGTAAGTTATTTCAGTTTACTACAAGGGTCAAGAATGATCTAGACTGCTTTCTCTCTTGAGTCACGTATTGTGTGGTCGGCGTTTCATATTAATATACCTACAATCTGCGTACTCTCATGAGTGTTATTCACTATGTTAATGCTACAACTCATTCTGTTCCGTTAACTAACGTGTATAATATATGCGTATATTGTTAGTATTGTTTATCTATTATTGTAGCAAATATGACGTATGAAATAACTGATTGGGCAACACACAAAGTGGCTAAAAAAGATGAAAAGTACGACATGGGTTTTTAAAGGTGTTAACGAATATCAATACCAAGTTTCAGACGGTCAGTATATTCGTGCAGTGAACTTACAAACAAGAATTTGTGAATGTCGTAAATGGCAGCTTTCAGGGCTTTCGTGTGGTCACGTAATAGCTATAACACGGTTTTTGGGTTTGACGGATTGTGTCCAAAATGTAGCAGATTGGTTTAAAAAACTAAAATATCAAGGCACTTATTCTGAGTCAATTCATTTCCTTGGAAATATGCAACAATGGGAATTTCTACAGAATATTCAAAAAGCTATTCCTCCTCGCATGGACAACCCACAACCCGGTCGTCCAAAAAATACAAACCGTATACAATCTCAAGGAGAAGAGCCAAGAGTTATACAATGTGGCAGATGCAAACAAGCGGGACACAAACGTGATCAATGCAGTCAACCCTTTGTCGTTCAACCGCCTGTAAACATACGTACACAAAATGATCAAGAAATTCCATGAAACAACCAACCATTTCAACAACCCAACTTAACATTATGACAACAATTTCCATAATATTAACCATTACACATCATAACAATACGGTGCCACCACATACCCATCACAACCTTACTGTGAAACACCATACCCATCTCAACCTTACGACCAACATTTCACAAACACATCTCAAGCATACAATGAACATCACACAGAATCATCTCAAATGTATGAACAATACAACTCTTAGCAATATGATGCGTTACACATTAGATGATCTAAACGGATATGGTTCAAATAGTTAGTTTATATCGTTTGGGTTCTAAAAAAAAAAATTGTATGTTTTATGCTTTTGTTGGTTTGTTTTTTAAATTATAATGTTGATTTTAAGATGTAATAAAATATTTGAATTTCAATTTAAATATTTATGTTACTTCAATAAACACTCACATTACTAATTTAAACCTTGTATCTATAATAATGTAAACAACAAATGTGTCGTACGAATTATTATTGTATATTATTTATGCCATTAATTATGAAAATCAATGCAAATTAGACCAAGTAAATCACATAATAGAAGAAACATTGACTGACAGGTCCTGCCACTAAGTTGTCACTTAGTATTGTACGGGATTTAGCATATGGATCGTACAAATCAATGACATATTGGACAACTCAATCACTAAGTATATATACATTAACTTGACAAGTCACTGACACTTTATCACTTAGCTATTTAGCGTTGATTTATGCATGATTTGAAAAACAGTAAAAACTATATAAACAACATACTTTGTGGTTTAACCTTCAAAAACAAAATAAACAAACAACATTAAACTATTACATTAATTCAATTTAATTTTCAAACAATGACATTTAAGGTCTAACTACACCATTATGGAAGGTTCACTAGTCCGCCTAAAAGAGAATTTGTTGATGAGATGATTGCTACCATAGATCCGGTAGAGTTCGACACCTTCTCAAAAAATAAAGTTAATTTAATATTAACAAACTGTTTAGGTTACGATAAAACTCCCCAACATTTCTTTATATAAAGAAACCTAATTGTAGTCTTGTTTCATTGGTTGATGCTATACTAGAGCGGGACACGATACTCATGTATACTCATCATAACCGACTACATGTGTACGTTTCTCGGGTGAAGCTATCCCCGCGGGTGGAGCTATCCCCACTGGTCGTCGCAGAGCAGCAACAAGATGCGACAAACATAACGGAGAAGCAAGGAAAACCTTCTTGTGCAAAAAAGTTATTTGACTAGTTACTTTGAAACAATTTTTTATAATTGTTTTTAGCATGTCATTTCCTTGTTTTACTATTTAAAAATAATAGAATGTTATATTCTGACAAGAAAGACTTATCAACTTTATGATGTCCAATTAGTATATATAGACATGTGTACAACTACATATTCTCAACATATTTATTTCAATCAACGATTATTACTTTACAAAAATGTCGATGTCATCAAATACTACTTTCGAGTTTGATGTAAACCACAACGGAGAATTTAAACTCAACCCCCTAACATACCAAGATGGTTCAGTACTGAATGTTCACCTTTTTCAAATGGATTTTGAAGATATGGTTAGCTATCTAAAATGGAAAATACCAAGAAGATTCACTACTCTTTATTACATGTTGCCACCAAACTACACGTTATCAGGTATGAAACAAATTAAGAATGATTATCATACTAATGTTATGTATGACATTGCAAAAGTTGCTGGGAAGCTCCAGATTTTCGTTTCTCATAATCCCATAGATTTGAGCACGGTGTTGATTCCAAACGATGGATCTTTGGAAGAATCATTTGCAGGTGTCATTTCTGAAGAAACTAAAATAAAACTAGAAGAAGCACTACGCTATCTACATCAGATGCATAAAAGAAAGAATAAAAAGTTTGATTACTATGAATTACTTGCTGAACTAGGTTTTATTAATAAAACAAAACATGCTACACCCTACACGCAAAACATTTTCAATTTTGTGGTTCATAATAATGGTAAATTGGTGCTCGATGACACAAATAACACAACGTACGTCGACGGTGGAAGATTCAACATCAACATTCCAAGAATGAAACTAGAAGATCTAAAACAATATTTTATTAATATTTTGGGTACAAAGATTCATGCTCTTTATTATAAAATACCGCACAATGGATTTTCAATAACCGTTAAACTTAGAAACAACTATGATATGCATGTCATGTTTGATATATCTTCAGCGCTGTACAAATTGGAAATATACGTTGACCACATCGGTGTCAATTTTGTTATATCCAAATATATTTTTCCAAATGCTAGCTTGGCAGAAATGATGAACCATGTCATAACTGACTACTCAAGTGAAAATGAAGACACTAAAAGGCAGGTAACACAAAACAATTACACTTTCAATCAAATGGTTGAATGGGCGGAACAAGAACACTTTGAAGACAAGGAAATCAATGTATCATGTCCAAAGATAGATCTAAGCTCGGTGCTGATTCTCAACAATGGCACTATGGAAGAACCAAAGTCAGATATAAGCTATCTACATCAAATGCAGAAACGAAAAAATAAAAAGAAGTTCAACGTCAACATTTGAAGAATCATATGTACTAATATTCATGTAACTGAATATGTATTAACAAAGTTTGTTCAATGTACACATTGTGGACTTTTTTTTATCAACTAAATAATTAAGTACCAATATTAAAAAAGTCTATGACTATTCATAAATACCATTTCATGAAAAGGTGTATTATCATTTATAAATGCACGAGATTTGTCAGTCTTTTTGACTATTTCAGTCTATTGATAAAGACTGGCCATATTATTTCCCCTATATCAATTATCCTATCATCTACATTAGACTATTGTCTCTCACACATATAAAGGTATGGCGCGATGTCTGGAGATTTGTATGAAGATTAGTTTGGAAGATTATTGGGAGTTTGTAGGAGAGAAGAGAGTGAAGTTAAATTATGGTTGTTTAAGGAGGTTAAGGATAATGAAATAATATATGTAAGTGTTAACACATATTTTTTGGAAGACATTATTAAGTTAAATGTTATCCTAGTGTTGAGTCTAACACAATAAACGCAGTATTCAAGAGAGCGAGTGAAATAATATAATATTCTGGAAGATATCAAGCGTGGTCCTTAATCCCAAGAAATCCCTAATACATCCGTATCTACACCACTTGGATACTCCGTATCGAACCTACTTCTAGGAACTATAAATCAGAAAACTCAAAAACGTTTTTAAAGGTGTGCTAAATCCTATTCTTTGATACCTAACCATAAAAGATCGATTTTCAGAGTAGAAAAATAGCTAAGAGGTCGAGCAACCTATCATTTCCATAGGAGACACAGGAAATCCATATACTTTAGTAATCGTTTAGTTTTTTGTATCATTTGTTAACTCGGTTAGTTTACCTTGGCTAAATAATTGCTTTTGTGTTTATTATGACGTTTAAAGGCTAATACCTTCTAGTATTAGCCATTATTATAGAAGATTTGAATGTTTGGTATTTGTTTATCTCGATTTCTTAGATTTATCGTTAAGTGCTTTTATGTTTAGAATACAATTTATACTTGTTTACCGCGCTTTTGTATGAGGACCTATCTATCTTTCACACTGGATCTAGTGAAGCGGACCAAGCAATGCTCTAGAAGATCTAGAGTCCAGGATAGCTCTCCATATAGTGATTTATACATCTAGAATCATAGTTACACAAATATTGTCCTTCTAAGTCTGTGTCTAGGATACGCTTCGGGCTTAACTAGTTAATTGGATATTGCCAATGGTTTATTGATCGTGTTGACTAGCAGGTGACCTAGATAATTCAACAAGTAACGTTCTGATTCCATTGGATAGTTGGACAAGTGGACTACTAGTGTATAAATTGCCATTAAGCGGTAAGTGGGTAAAGTCTCTATGAGCTAGGGTTTAACAAGATCACCATTGCTTTAATCCCTAAGATAGATTATAATCAGCAAATAAGGATGCTTTATGCGGATGCTTTAATTGTGACAGAATTATTGTGTCTAGGTCTTAGGATGATGTAACGCCTAAGTCTTAAGAATGATATGCCACCTCGAGAGAAGAAATCATTGCACTAAATAAACAAACCAACGTTCTAATCAGATTAATAATGGTTAATACAGTTTTCTTATATAAGGTTCGACCGCTCTTTTATCTTTTGTTAATTAGCTTGCGTGGGTAAAAGTGCCTTGAATTGATTATAGACACCAACCAAACCGTGCCAGTCTCTCAGGCTGAAAACCCCCTTTTCCCGTTAGAATTAGGATTTAGACTGACATAGGTTTAACATAGGTTTAGAATAGAATAGAATTAACATAGATTAGATAACCAAGATATTAATTAAATTGATAGATTTAACCTCGCTTCAAGTGTTCGACACCCTACTTACCACGAAACTACTACTGATCGGGTACACTGCCCGTTAAAGTGTTATTTTTGGTTTAGTCGGCAAAATATAAATTTAAAACTTGAATCATCTTAAATATACCATACAACGACAACACATCAAGTTTTTGGCGCCATTGCCGGGGAGTGAAAATTAATCTTGATTTTTATTTGATATTTTGGTTTTTAACATTAGATTAGATCTAACCCGTAGGATTAGTGTAATTTAGATTAGTGTATATTCTTGTATATTCTGTAATATTTGTATATTTGTATTTAATTGTTTGCTTGTATATATTTGTGTGTTTAATTGTTTGCGCATTTAATTGTTTATCTTAAATACACTGTTCTGGTCGACAATTGAATACGGCGTATCCACTTCCATCGATACGGCGTATCCAGTTTTCTGTCCAATACAGCGTATCCATCCTAACTGATTAATACGGCGTATCCACTTCCATTGGATACGGCGTATCGATTGTCTGGAACTGAAGCAGAAATCTTGGTTTTCCTATTTGATTTTTCGTGCTAAATTTATTTATCTTTCTTCAGAGCAAATCCTGCTGATATTTTTACCTGTGTTACAGGAAGTACTTATCAGAGCTAGTTGATTGAAGAAGGAATTACAAGAAGTCATGGCTGAACCAATTCTATCTGATAACTTGGAAAAAGCTCCAACTGAATCAAATCTTTCTATCACCAGTAACGACATAAACATTGAACTCAGCAAGGAATTTTTGGTGGAATTAAGAAAGAACATATATCATGGAACGTACAATGAAGACGTGGTGGATCACATTGTTAAGGTACTTAAAATGGTTGATTTGATTTACATTTCTGGCGTGGATTCCCATCAACTGCGAATGAAAGTGTTTCCTCTCTCATTGGCCGATGATGCTAAAGAATGGTGGATTAGTGAGGAAATCACCACTTGGGAAGAACTTGTTGAAAAATTCTTCTGTAGATTATATCCTGGATCATATAATGTAGAAGATGAATTGTTAGACGAAGAAGAAAACTAGGGAGATTGATCCACTTGAATTCTTATCAAACATAAACACATCATTCAAATACCATAAGAAAGTGGATGGAAGGACTCAAAAGGTGATATTTCACGCTTGGATGAATGGAAATTGGAATAAGAGATAAGTGGATAACAGTATTTCAAGCAGTAATGAATTGAAGGAATCTAAATATGAAAACCCGCCCAACACTGCTACTGATTCATTCTTCAAGACCTATGAAGCACGTGACATTGAAAAGCTAAGTCAGACAAAGCGCAAACATAGCAATACATCAAATTCTATTAATGAGCTGCCTAACAAAAGAAGGTGTAAAACAGAAAAGTTTGAATCCATTCAATACTCGCTTGGACCAAATGAAGAATATATTGCTGTAAGAAGTTACGAATATGATATTTGGGAAAGAAACGAAAATAATATGTCCAAAATCTATCAAGATATTTTTCAGAAAAAGGACGAAGGATGGAAGGTGACGCGGACCAAATAAAGTGGAAGCTGAAGAAAAGTCTAACTTAAAGACTTTATTTTAAACAAAAGTGCTTCCCGGGAGACAACCCGAATTGTTATTTAATTTTGTTATCGAGTCTGTCTTCCCAGACATCAATATGGCGTATCTGCTCCATACCATACGGCGTATTGATTGTCTGGACGTTATCAGTCTTTTATTTTATTTCACTTTAGAAACATTATTGTCAGATTTTGAATACGGCGTATTCATTAAGCGATACGCCGTATCCAATAGTCTGACTCGTATTTAGTTTAGTTTAAATTAACCGTAGGTACCAAGATAAGAATGCATTTGTTCTTCTTATATTTTATACAGGACCTCGAGAAAGAAATATCGACGAAGTTGGTGGAATGCATATTTTCTGGAATTCTATGTGTGTGTTGTTCGTGCTAGGATTCAGACGCTTTTTCAGCACACAATCTTGCTCATAAACGCAACTTGGAGAATCTACTGAGCAAATATCAGGGGAGTTTCTCATTCTAATTCTTTTTAAACCCATATTTAATGTTTTATATATACAACGAGGGCGTTTTATAATTAAAGTGGAGGGATGGAATTAGAATGTTTACTTGTCCTATTTTTCATAATAAAAAGCTTAAATTATGCTCAAATTTAAAAAAAAATCAAGCACACTTTTATGAAATTACTTGATACATAACCCGCACACAATAACCCTTGTTAGAATATTGTGAGGATTTAACCTTTCCGTTTCCAAATGTTTACCCAAATTCCACAAAATATAAGTGTGTCGGTGATGTTGTAGACTTTATAACTTGGCTTGGTATATCACTCGAGACCACAGTGATGAGTACTATGGATTTAGATGGAGTAACTTGTTTAAATTGGTAAATTTTAGGATTACACCCAAATCGCCTTTACATGTTGCTTATTAACTAACTACACCGGTTAGTTAACCTCCCGTTTAAACCCTTTCCACTCTCATCTTTAGAGTGATGATCCACTAGAACAACCTGTAGAGCCAATCCTTTAGGAATTTACACCAACTATTTGTTTCGTTACACCCTTACACCTTAACCTACCCTGTTAGATTAAGTTTAATTTACAGTTGCTAGTTGCTTAAAGTGTATTTTTTTTAAATGTGATTTTCTTATTTCTAAATTTAGCATTTTTCATGTTATATGTTTGACATTCTGTTATGAGGTTGTATTTCTTGTCTAGCTTTTAAAGTTATTGATTAGTTTAGGGTGTCTTTTGAAAGTTTTTTTCTTTTCGAAAATATATATTAAACTTTAACATTTTTTATAAAATCGTATGTATGTCAAAAGCATTGCAATATTAAGCTCGTTTTATTCGCAATTAGAAGATTTTTTCAGCAGTATATATTTAATGAATGAATCGGTAGACATATGATATATATATGATAAATAAAATTTGCTATATAAAAAACGTAAATAATTAAAAGTTTAAGGTAGTCTTCGTAAATTGTCGTATAGTTTGAGGGTACGTGTTATAAATTCTTTACTTAAATTAAAGTGTTAGGTTTCTTTTATACTTGGAGGTTTTTTTAGAGTTATGGTATTTTTTCTATCGAGCTTCAGTAAGCATCCTTTCAAATGGCCTATTATCATACATGTTTTTAAATATTTTTCGTCGGTTAATCGAACTTGCATGTTACTTTACACTAACATATCCATTTCGACATATCATAGACACTCGAAAAATTACATGTCTATTAATATTCAACAAAATAAACATAGCAGTTTAAAATAATTAGTTAGTTCATATATAAGACGGGTAATATTTTAATCACACCAAAATGAAATATTTGAAAAACTCCACGTCAATAATGTAGTTTAAGATCTACTTTTGTATACTATCTGACCAATTGTTATTGGACATTTGAATGGGCTACATATAGGATGGAGGGAGCCTAGCGCTATTTTGGCATTTATCGTAATGTTATCATGTTGACTAGCAGGTGACCTAGATAATTCAACAAGTAACGTTCTGATTCCATTGGATAGTTGGACAAGTGGACTACTAGTGTATAAACTGCCATTAAGCGGTAAGTGGGTAAAGTCTCTATGAGCTAGGATTTAACAAGATCATCATTGCTTTAATCCCTAAGATAGATTATAATCAGCAAATAAGGATGCTTTATGCGGATGCTTTAATTGTGACAGAATTAATGTGTCTAGGTCTTAGGATGATGTAACGCCTAAGTCTTAAGAATGATATGCCACATCGAGAGAAGAAATCATTGCACTAAATAAACAAACTAACGTTCTAATCAGATTAATAATGGTTAATACAGTTTTCTTATATAAGGTTCGACTGTTCTTTTATCTTTTGTTAATTAGCTTGTGTGGGTAAAAGTACCTTGAGTTTATTATAGTCACCAACCAAACCGTGCTAGTCTCTCAGGTTGAAAACCCCATTTTTCTGTTAGAATTAAGACTTAGACTGACATAGGTTTAACATAGGTTTAGAATAGAATAGAATTAACATAGATTAGATAACCAAGATATTAATTAAATTGATAGATTTAACCTCGCTTCAAGTGTTCGACACCCTACTTACCACGAAACTACTACCGATCGGGTACACTGCTCGTTAAAGTGTTGTTTTTGGTTTAGTCGACAAAATATAAATTTCAAACTTGAATCATCTTAAATATACCATTCAACAACAACACATCAGTCACTTTAAGATGTTGTTCCTTAAAATGAGATGGATGGTCAAAATTTCATATTCTTATCTTAATTAATAGTATAGATTAAAAGATAATATTTCTATAAAAATCAAGTTTAAAAGCTTGAATTTTTAAGCCTTTCTAAAAATAAATGTTCTAAATGCATTATAAGGTAGTAATAGATGTGTAATATATTAATTAGTGATAAGCTATAACAAACGTTAATTAATTAGTTACTTAACGAGATTTTACAAACGGTCATTAAACGATGATAGAAGAACCTAGATGTAAAAAGAAGGAAATTTAAGTTTGAGAAATTCCCCTTTACCCTTGTGCCGATCGATGGAGTAGTCCCAAGGGGATTGGGATTGCTTGGCTTGCAAGCCAAGTAATCCAAAGCCTATATAATGAACTCTTGGTTCATTATTTGGCTAATCCTTGGAAAAACCAAAACCTAAAAATCTCTTCTTTGCTTCTCTCCTTATGTGCCGATCAAACCAAACCCACAAAGGGTTTTCGATTTGCTTGTTCCTTGCCGAATCGACTACAATACCCCTAAAGGGTTTTCGACTTGCTTGTTTCAAGATCCGTGGAGATTCGTTGCTTATCACTACTAGTACTAACATACTTAACTGTTTTCTAACAACATATTATGTGTGTACATCATAGAGGGTTCATACTTTTGAACCTAGTGGTTTCACATTGTTAGTTTAACACATACACATGTTCTCTAGATTTGTTGTTCGTTTGCTTATTTGCAAAAAGGTACATGAATCTTTACCCTTATGTTTATTACTGTATGCTATACATGATCTTGTCTTTTGTTGCGTATACTCATGATATTAATATGTTTAAATTTAAACGGTGGCATCACGAGCTATCGTATAGTATTTGTAATTACATAAAAAACGTAAAATTTGGCATTAAATCGATAGATTCGCATGGTTTTCTTGTTCTTTAATTTTATTTCGCCCTTTGGGCGATTTAAAAAAAAGATTCGATCTTTATGGTCGTTATATGAATTAGAAGAAAACCCTAGGTTGTATGCAATTTTACGTGTTAATAACGATATATTATTTGCTATAATTGGTCGTTTTTAACTTGCTTACTATAAATTACTTGTTTAATTGATTATCCTGATGAACACATGCATGTTTATCAGGAATAATATGATTTGATATATGATATATGATTCTTGATTAAGTGTTAATTGGTATTCATGCAAGATCTGATGATTTAACTTATAGATACGCGTGCTTGATTTATTTTTTAGTTGTGTGACTTCTGGACATATGCTCACAATTTTTTTTATATAAAATCAACCGTTAAGAATTAGATGCTGAAATTTTTATGGTATATCCACGACTCAGTGGGCTACAACTTTGTAGTTTACTCCTAAGTCTGGGGAAGAATCCATCCTTGACTGGTCGGGGCCTGAAGTTGACTGAAAATTCTTATCAGTTTTTACGTGCTATGTGATATATACTTATATAAGGCTTACGCAATTGATTTTATCGACGTATGTGTCCCAATTCATTGGAAGAGGAAGCATAAATTTGAGTATATATACACACACAC
>BQNB010120281.1:0-20662 GCA_026074375.1 Tanacetum coccineum
GATGAGTCTTGTGAAAGTCCCTTAAACTTTTCATTCTTGCTTCCATCATTTGAGTTTTTTCAGACAAAGCCACTTCAGACAACAGCTATATTCCTTTTCCATGAGCTACATCTACCTTTTCCTTTTCCTTTCTTTTTGACTTTGTTTCCACTGGAGGCTCTCTGATGACGATACCTGTTGCACTTTTTAACAGGTTCTTCATCTCCAGGGACTAGCTCACTTTCCTTCTTAGATGGAGAGGCTTTCTTGAATTTTCTAGCAACCTTGGGAGGCACCTCACCTGTAGCATAGCCAAGATAAGTCTTGTACACTTTACTTTCCTTCCCTCCTGGACTTGACAAACATTCAGGTAGAACTGCTCCATAGATCTGGATGCTTCTTTTCTTGAAACAAATCTTAAGGTGTTAATCAAGTAGTCAGCTTAAAGGTGTGCATCCCAATTCGCTGTTGTCCTATGGAAAGTGACTTTTCTGAATAAGAAGGTGAATGATAACTTTGTGAAACGAGGTAGTACATATTTTCTTCGCTTTTGTAAACTTTGTATGTCAATCTGATAGGTGGAAGTCTTCCCAGAGTATTTCCACATAAGTCTACAACTTATTGTGGTACATGCCCCAAAGGATTTGTACTCGGGAAAGACGAAGTTTGTCAAGTCCACTAGTCTTTCCAGATAGGCTTTTGTTGATTATAGCAGCAAAAGTTCTCCACGTTGACATCTATTCGAATAACACCCTCAATGAGTGAATTATAACCTCAATATATAGACCGAGATCTCTTAAGAAAGATATATGTCCTTCTTTATGAATGAAGAGCATCAAGTCACGACAGGTACCTGGTAACTCTGAAAGATATCTCTGAAGACTATACAAAGTGTAAGCATGATCATTTCTTCTTAATCAATCTTGCATCTGTAGAAGACGTCATGCTTGTATATGCAATTCCAGAATTAATGCATATACACTTCAGGGACATCAGCAGTGATGAGCAATGCAGGATAGCATGAAGTGAGTGCAAGTGCATCCAGGACAACTTGAAATGTTTCCTCTTTTGGTTTCAACCCACGAGGGATTCTTCCATTGCATTTTCCAATGTCCAAGGTTCGATTCACATTGGGAACAAGTTCAATGGTCAACTGGTTAGTTGAGCAATGATAGAAAGATCATGATTCTGCTAAGAGTTGTCACATACAGTTTATACAAAAGCAAATATATATATAGCACAGAGACAATCTAGATCATGATTCCAGATTATTGATGTAGCACAGGGTTTACTACAGGGGATAAGGCAAACAATACAAGGCAACAAAAAGAAACACAACACACAATGACAAATAACTGATACCATGCAACAGATACACAACACTCTCATATCACATTGACTATAGGCAAACTAATGAAATCATGGCAAACACTTCAAACTTCTAAGGAAAAATACACCTAACTTAATCACTATATGACAAGATAAGGTAAAATTATACTTAGATTAGGTTATGAGTTTGAATTACCAAGATTACGGGCTTGATTTAATTAGAAAAAAAATCAGGTATAGATCGCCTATGTATCATGTGTGTATAGACCTCTTGTGTAAAAATGGTGTGTATAGATCGCCTGTTGAAGTTTGTGTGTATTGATCGCCTGTTGAAATTAGTATGTATTGATCGCCTGTTGAAGTGTGTATTGATCGCCTGTGTACCCACTTATGTATTGATCGCCTATACAAATATCTTATGTATTCATCGCCTTAGTATATGTCTAAATGTATTGATCGCCTGAGTTAAATTTGTCATCAACATTTTACTCCCATTTAATCCATAACAACCATTTAGATATGAACATATAGCATCAATATATCATACTAATATCTTTATAAGACAGATTAACCACAAAAATCTTGATTTAAGCCAAGTTCGAGCTACAAGAGCTCGAAAACTCCTAACTTCCAAGATTTTTTTAAACAAACAAGTTATTTAACACTTAAAAGCACTCAATCATTCAATATAACGTTTCTTAAATCCAAACCCATAAACTTTTTCAAGTTTTTACCCATTTCCACTTAGTTCGATTTCAAGAATCATTCGAAACACATGAAGGAGTTAACCCCATTAAAAACTATTTTAAGAACAACAACTAGACCCTTAATAAACCAAAACCCCTCAATCAATTATAAATTTCATCCCCTTTTCAATGAGACAAAATTTCAATTAAGTTTTAGGGTTTTTCGAGCAATATACCAAGATTTGGTCATATATATGTAATCATTAGCCTTAATTCGTGTACCTTTTAGCTTAAAACGAGTGTTGAACGAATTCTTGAAGATTTGCAAGTTAATCAATGGATGTACGAAGGTTTAAGGTATGTGTGTGTGAGGATGAGAGCGGGCAAAGGGGTGTTTGTTTATAATCCTTTTTAGGTTTTTGACAAAAATGCCCCCTAGGGTTTAATGGTGTTTCTAATTTTCTTATAAACTTTTCCTAAGGCAAACTAAGTTTCCAAATTTGCAAAATTAGCCCTTAAGGTTTAGTTATCAAGAAACAAGTTCACATTTTACATTAATACCCCAATAAGATTAAACATATAACACATTAAGCCACGAAGGAGTTGAAATAACCTTTCCAATTATCACATGATTAATTATGAAGAAGATGATTTTGACAGTTTCTCCCCCTCAAATAATGACCCGTTTTCTATTGAAAGAGCTGTAGTCGTTATTTGATGGTTCAAAATTATCTTAGAAAAATGATGATCTGTTGAATCTGAAAGATGATTATTATATATTTTGAAAATCAACACCCAAGAAATAAGATTTCTCTTATTTTGACACATAAGTGCACTGACACGTACACTTACGGATTATAAGAAGCACGGGTTGTGATGCAAAGTAATCATAAGCCTTTGAATGAATATAACGTAATTCATTCCTGAGAAAATTAATTCCCGTTATGAGGACAAGTTGTCTTTTTGACGACATACTTTCCTTGAAGATGATGACCGGGTTGCTATCTGAAGTAATAGCAAGCCAATTTGGCATGTTTTGAAAGATTTTGAAACTTCTGCTCGAACTTCATTTACAGCCTCGTATCATTATTAAATGACATTTCTAAGGCCGTAAATGTTATCGATTTTCAGAAGACATGCCAGAGATACATATTTTTAATTTTTTTTTTGTTTTTGAAAAAATTTATAAAAATGAAAATATTTTTGGATTTTTATGTTTTCATATATACAGGATATGAGTTACCACCATTACTCGTCCGTTTCCTCTACCAGACATTTCAACGGTTCTGGAGACATGCTTTTCATACCTAGCTTATCGATCAAGAAGTTAAATCTCTCTCGAGGCAAAGGTTTAGTAAAGATGTCAGCAAGTTGGTATTCAGTCCGGACAAAGTATAGTTCCACGATTCCATTCTCCACTTGCTCCTTTATGAAATGGTAGCGCATATCGATGTGCTTAGCTATTGAATGTTGAATATTGTTGCAACATAAAGCAATCACACTCTTATTGTCGCAGTACAGAGGGATCTTATTGAATTGAAAGCCATAATCTGTTAGCTGTAAACGCATCCAAAGGATTTGTGAGCAACACCCAGATAAGGCAATATATTCAGCCTCTGTACTCGATATAGCAGTGCTCTTTTGCTTCTTTGACGACCAGCTAACAAGTTTGTCACCTAAGAACTGAGCGCTTCCCGATGTACTACGTCTAGTGTCCTGACACCCCGCGTGATCGGCATCTGCATAAGCTGTGAGTGACATATCGGTATCCTTCGAGTACCATAGACCCATGTGAATGGTTCCGTTAAGGTATCGAAAGATCCGTTTCACCGCTTGTAAGTGCTTTTCGGTAGGCTTAGCCTGATACCGGGCACATAAGCAGACAACATAGTTAAGGTCAGGTCTACTGGATGTAAGATACATTAAGGATCCAATCATGCCACGGTAAAGTGTAGCATCAACTGGTTTCCCCTGTAGATCTTCATCCAGTTTCTTGTTTTCAATCATGGGTGTGTCGACAGAATCAGTAGAATGCAAACCATATTTTTTAACAATTTCAGAAGCATATTTAGATTGGTTTATAAAGATGCCTCTAGGACTTTGAGATATTTGTAATCCTAAAAAGAATGACATTTGCCCCATCATCGACATCTTGAACTTATTGGTCATCTGATTAGCAAACTCATCACACATGGCAGTATTAGTTGAATGGGATGAAAGTTATTATACTCGTCAACATAAAATTTGGTACAGTAATAAGTTGTTTCCAGCATGTCGTGTGAAGAGTGTTGGGTCAATTGTACCTTTGGAGAATTGTTGAGAGATAAGGAAGCTTGATAGCATATCATACCATGCACGTGGTGCGTGTTTGAGACCGTAAAGAGCCTTTTTGAGCTTGTACACATTCGATGGGTTGTCCTGATCAACAAATCCTTCTGGTTGTGAAACGTAGAGCTCTCTTTTAAGCTCGCCATTCAAGAAAGCCGTTTTGACATCCATTTGGTAGATTGTGATATTCTTGTGAGCGGCATTTGCTACAAAGATACGAATGGCCTCTATTCTAGCAACCGGTGTAAATGATTCCTCGAAATCGATTCCTTCTTCTTGCCTGAATCCTTGAGCAACTAGTAGAGCCTTATTCTTTAGTACCCTACCAGATTCATCTGTTTTGACCTTATAAATCCATTTGAGTTTGATCAAAAACACGTTATCTAGACACGGCACCAATTGCCAAACTTCAAGTCTTTCAAATTCATGAATCTTACTCTTCTTGCATTGATCTATTCATGATGGTTTGTCCTGCTTGTTGAAGTTATGAGGTTCTACGACTAATTCCTTCACACCACCCCAATCCACCAAAACCCTTATAAAATTTTGACATTGCACATAGCTATCGAATGACGGCGCTCACCACAGCAGATAGAGATATCTGATCTTATGCCCCTCACCTCCACGCGCCATCGCCTCTCACCCTTAGCGTGTATGTGTGTGTGTCGCTCTAGCGATTAGAGTGGACTGAGCTCTTTTGTGAGTGAGGTTTATTGTTCAACTTTATAGTTGTAGTTTATAAGAGAGAGAGAGAGAGGATGATACTCCCATTAGTGACTGATTCTGGCTGAGTTGTGGAGAAGTCAAGTCTTCATAGTGAGATTCGGTTTTTTATTAATTCTAGCTGGATCTCATGAAAAATATTGGTTGTTTTATTTGTTTGTTCGTTTTTTTTTGTTGTTTTATTTTTTTGTTGTTTGTTTTTTTGTGTTTAGTGTTTTTTTTTTTTTGTGTTTTTGGAGAAATTCTTTTTTCAAATCCTTGGAAATATGAATGATTGGAGAATCAGAATTCAAGAATGTTCTTGTTTCTTGTGAATGACGGGGAGAAAATATAAAAATAAAAACAAAAAAAAAAAAAAAAAGAAAATAAAATAAAATTATTTAAAAAAAAAAAAAAAAAAAATATAAAAAAAAAAAAAAAAATGCAAAAAAATACTTTGTTTTTGATGGATCCATCCCTGGGTCAATGGGAAGTTGAAGTTGAGTTGTTTGACCAAAGGTTAAGTTGACATGGAGTGGAGCTGAAGAGAATCAGAAGGGAATCAAGCTCTAATACTTTCAGCTTCTTGGAGCAGCAGCAGTAGCATAAAGCAGCCAGTAGCAGACAGCCAGAGCAGGCCACGCAAGCAGCTCTTTGAACTGGAGAAGGCAAGACGAGTGAGTGAGAGAGAGAGATACCGAGGAGGAGACAGCAAGCAAATTTGAGACAAGCAATTGTAAAACGCAATAAAAAGCAAAGACAAGAGCTGGACAGCAAAATGATTTAAGAGAGAGAGAGGAGGGCGAGAGAGGAAAGACACAAAGCAATTAGCCAAGAGGCGAGACAGAAGCAAATTAGCAATTGTAAGAGCAATTGCAAAATAAATTGTTTTAGAGGATTTTTTATTTTTATTCTTATTTTTTATACTTTAAGTATTCATCGAACATTAGGTTTTGTTGATTTTCGTGGTTGAAACAATCGATTCCCAATCTTCTTCTGGTGTTTGGTGGAAATAAAGGGTTGTTTTCTAGGTTGAGGAAACAGTTTAGAAATGAGTCTTTGTTAACAAGGATTGTAGTGTTGTAGCAGAGGAAGGAGTAGGAAGAAAGAATAAAAAGAAAAAGAAATGAGTCACTAGAATGGAAGCCGGGGGCACGCCGGGGGGGGGGGTGGGGTCCTCGGGGGGGGGGGGGGGGGGGGGGGTGGTCCCCCTAACGGGGGCCGGTTGGGGTGCGGTACCGGCCGGGGGGGTCTCCTCTCACGCCTCCCCGGGGGGGGGGTACCTCTAACTCCTTCTAAACTTCTCCCTCTTAACTAAACGGAAAAAATTGTTCAGAAGCCATTGTGCTTGTATAACGGAAAGAATGCCCCAAATGCTGTTAGGCTCATCGAACGTTACATGTATTATTTCAGTAAAATTATCTGGGTCCTTCTGTTGTAGAAGAGTTTCTGAAACGCTTTCTTTGTAGGCGCGTACGTAACCAACGGGAAAATACCAAAAAATGTCAGCTTTTGCATCAAAATTTTACCCAGAATCTCATGGTCTTGGTAGGTAGCTGTTTAGGATGGTATAGGGGATAACAAGAAGTGATCCAAAGACATAAAGGAAAATATTACATTTAAGTACTGGAGGTTTTAGTGTCTCGTGCATAAGCTCGTATGGGAGTTTTGTTGTATCGGAGGTTTTTGCTTTTGTATCAATTGTTTTTTTGTTGTATTGTTTTGTATCAAGCACGTTTTTTTTGGGTTTTTTTGTTTTTATTTTTTTTTTTTTTTGGGTTTTGGGGTATTTTATAATTTGTTTATGTTGTTTTTTTATTATAATTTTATTGTAGAACGGTTTTGGGTTTTTAATTTTATATTTTAACATTTATTTATAACAAGTTTGTGTATTGATTGATAGCTCTTCGGGGCCCAGAAAGAAAAGGACCCCCCAAGAAGAGAAGAAAAAAGAAAAGAGGGTAGGCCCCCCCCCAGAGGAAAGAAAAAGGAAAACCAGAGCAAAAGGATCAGGAGAAACCAGAGAGAAAAGCCAGAGAAAAGAAATGGCCAGGTGAGTAATATAATTGAAGCTTTGTTTTTATATTTTAAAAATATCAGCATTTGTTTGTAGTGTTCTCTGTGGCTCCTTCAACAAGAGTCTGATCTCCGTCTTTTGACCAAACACGTTCTGTGTTGAAGGAGCATTACACCAAGTTACTTAGTTACTTTAGTGTTGCGTGAGCTAGCCCCTCTGTGAGAGAGGAGCTAGCTAGAGCTACAGACAAGAGAAGTTTTGATGCAGAGAGAGGATGCCTACATTTTCCATTAATACTCTTGAATTTAGTGTGAGTGTTGATTGACAAATTCGGTGGGGTTTCCATCTGTCTGTTCGAAAAAACATCGACAGTCTGGCCCTACTTCAAAAACGGAAAATTTTGTATGTTTCAATTTTTAATTCATTTGATGATATAGGCCGCAGGGAGCAGAGGAGAGAAAGCAGCAAGAAACAAGGCATCGCAGAAGGAAGATGGGAGGAAATAGCTTAATTTTTTGTCTTCAAAAAATATAGACCAGTGGTAGTTAAATCTTGAGGTAAATTTTTGCGAACTAATATCTAAGATATACCTTTTCCCGGTTTTTATTTATAATTTTTGTTTTCACCCGGTTTTAGTTTTTTTGTGTGTAATTAATATAGCCACTAACGCATCTAGGCACCATAAATACATTATGCCAAAAGATTATTGTTTTTATCTTGGGGGGGGGTGTCTGTCGGCAGCTTTTCTTGGGGTTTTTGATGAGTTTTGATGAGTGAGAGATGAGGTGTTGATGAGGGTGAGGAGTAGGTTTTTTTGATTAGTCTTGTGATGGGATAGATTTTTTTGGTTTTTTTGTGCTCCCTGGGGCGGGGTAGTGTTGTTGTTTCCTAATAATTCACGATATGCTTGGAACACAAATGATTTTTTTTTCTAAAATCTAAAATTTTTTTAACAGTTAGTCTAGGGTAGGAAATATCCGCTGGGCTAAAAAAATGATAAATAATAAAATGTAGACCTGCGTTTTGTGCTTAAGCGTGGCTGATGTTCGGGTGGCGTGGTCATCGGGTCGTCCAAAGTTTGTAGATGAGGTTTTCGACGTGTTTGGCAAGCTGTGGGGTTTCTAGCGTTGGGGAGAGGGGTGAGTAATTGTTAATTGAAACCACTGAGCTTCCTCTTAGTCTTCTTCTTTGTGCTTTGAGATTATAGAAGACTTTGGGATAAGAAAGACAGATCGGAGATGATGAGATGGGATGAGCATGAGGGGGGAGGATTGGAATTGTTAGAAGAGAGGGATGATCAAAGAAGCTTCGTGTGGTGTATGCAAAGAGGAAATTTGTGTGTACAAATGTTTTTGGTCGCGGGACCCATGTGGGAATTTAATGGGAAGGGAATTGTGAAAAGTACCGGGACACGGATGAAGTGAAAATGTTGAGTGCTTACACAGGGCGTGTATGGGGGGGGTTGGGTTGTGGGGGATTGAATATAGATATTAGTTGGGGGGGGGGGGGTTTGTGGGGTGGGGGTGGGGGCGCAGGTGGGGGGGGTTTTTTTACGAAACAAATAAAAATAAATGCAAAGGTCACCATTGTGCATCACCAAAAAAGTAAGCCAAACCTAACAGAATAAGAGGAAAAGAGATTTCAAAACACTTTAGGTGTGTATGTCCCCCCAAAAAATCCCAAGCCTCAACGTTAAGTAGGTATTTATACCCTTTGAGGGACTAATATCGTTGTTTTTGTTGTTTGTTTTTCCCCCAGCTGCTAGTCAACATACCTATTAATTTCTGCAATCTGGGGTCTGTTCCCGAATATAACAAATGACCCAGAAATTTGCCTATCAAAAGTTCTATGAGCTTGGATAGAGAGCGATATTCTCTGTCATGTGTACGAACATCCAAAGTCCATTTTATTATATTACCAGTGAAGTACAATCTGGACAACCTTGTCATGACAAGAGAAGAAGTAACAGATTGTTAAGAAGTCAAATGGATAATCTTGTTGTGTTTATCTATTGGCTTTTTGCATTGTGGTGCATTGGGATCCCCTAGTTGGATTGGGAGGGGTGCGATGGTAGAATCGTGGCTGTGGGTGGGGCAACGGCTTGAGGTGGGTGGGGTATGAGGTTATGTAGCATATTGTCTGTGATGCTACAAGCTTAGCTATTTTACTTTTTGGTTGATTGAACCGTTGTTTAACTTGTTTTACCAGTTGTCGGTTTTTTGTTTTTTTTCTGCTTATAGACTTTTAATCTTTGGTTTTATGAATTTTCAACTGTAGTGGGAGGGAAGTTAAGGTGGTTTAAGTGGGTTTTTTTTTGCGCTTATGGGAAGGACACTACGTTAGTTTGATGTTTGAAGTTTGCTGATCCTAGTTTAACGGGCACATGTTACCCTACAAGTAGTTACCAACTTTTAGTGAAGGTCTTGCCCTGTGTTCCTGCCTATGTTGGTTTTTCCTCTTAAAGCTTACTTCAATACATGACCCGTAGGGTTTCAAATATTTTTATTTTTTATGTTTTTAGCAGGATTTTTGCAGATTTAGAAAGAGAATTAGAAAGGTTCACTTTATTCCCATTTTGCAAAAATCAAGAAGAATTTATCATGAATACACCATCAACATAGATTATTACAAGTAGAGGACAGAGAATTTCAGATATTCGCATTTATTTCATCTTTTGACATGCTAGAAGTTGAATATGCTTCGCTTTAACATCAAATCACACACAAACAGGTTTTTTTTTATAAAACAACGGATATTCATGGTTTTATTAACTTTACTATGAGGTGGGCTGTCTTCTCTTCTTCTACTTTATTCTTTTGTCCTACTAGGTGTTTCTTTTGATGATCCTATCATTCCCTTTTTTGTTGGAGGCTTTTTGATTCGGGACTTACTAGTTAAAACACTTCATCTCTGTGTTGGTTAAGGCTGGTTAAAAAAAAGACAAACACAGGTTTGTGTTTTTAAGGAATACTAATGATTATTTAGCAAGATCTTCATACCTGTTTTTTTCTGGTTTAATGTTGCTTGAGGAAGTGAGGGGTTTCAAGCAAAACATTAACTTCTTGATTTTGTTCATGGGTTGGTGATATGGACAAAACCTTCTTAGAGTACTAGGTATGTTTATTATCGCATTAGGGCACCATTAGGGCACGGCGGCATTATTCTTACATTAATTATTTATTACATTTAGGGCAGTATCTTGAACATATACAAACAACTCTTATTGTTTGAAATTTGTTTGCTGTGGCATACTTAAGGCGGCACAGAATAAGTCTTCTTTAATCTCACTAGCTAAAGGTTATTTCGCTTCAGCTTGTTCGGGGACTATTTCCTCGAAAAGAGTATAAGGAAGGAAGAGTATTAGCTTCTTGTTATTGAGATGTGTCTCTAAGTTGTCTATGTTAGCATCCCTATTTTGCAATACTAGATACTGTTGGAAGGGGCATAAAACGATATAATAAAGCTTTTTTTCGTTGTTTTTGAACATGCCTGGAGGCAAATAGTGGTGGGCAGAAGGGTAGATGGGTTTTGGTGGTTGAGTTCTCTCTCGTTTTTTTGTGCTGGGTTCGGGTTTACAACTATGTTCTAGGTTAAACAATTTCTTTCCCTTTGGTAAGGTTTTTAAGTTTCGTTAATTTAAGAAAATTTTTAAAATCGTTTTTTCCCAAAATGATGTTAGATGATTTTATATCACCAAAACCTTTATCATTGTGGTAAATTTTTGAAATTGAGCTTTTTTTTTTTTTTATTTTTTTAATTTTTAAATATACTCATTTTTTTCCACAGGATTTTTTTAAGTTCAGTTTGTTAATTTAAAGAGTCACTTTGTTTTATGGACGAAAACACGTTGTGTGTTGTCTGGTTGATCTCGAGTCAAAGTGTTTCAAAAGCTATTTAAAAACCTTTTCACATGAATAATTTCATTACAAATACGCTTCGATATTAGAAAAATAAATTTTTTATTTTGCCCACACTAATATTTTTCCAAGTAGTTCCTTATCTTATTTATGGCTCAAGTTCACATTTAATCTGATATTAACGTTCTAGGTTCCCTTTGGTATTCTTCTCAAAAGATTTAATAGTATCGTTCAATTACAAACATTATGGTCGTTTGTTTTTGTTTTACTTTATCTTGTAGCTGTATGGCTTTTCAGAAATCATTTATTTCCAAAATATTCTGAAATTAATAACGAAAATTGCACAATAGAATTTCTTAGAAACAATTTCTTCTTATTTCAAACATAGCATTTTTGACTGGGACAACAAAAGTTTCATCGTTTTTTGAAAAAAAAAAAATTTTTTGAGAAGGAAAAAAAAAAAAAAGGAAAAAAAAAGAAAAAAACTAAAAGAAAAAAAAAAGAAAAATAAAAGTGAAATAAAAAAAAAAAAAAGAAAAAAAAAAAAAAAGAGAGATAAAAAAGGAAAAAAAAGAAAAAAAAATCAAAAAACTTTTTGGTTTGTTTATTTTTTTGTTTTTTTTTGTGTTTTTAATTTTTTTTTTTTTTAATTACCGCATTGGACACTTCCTAATAGAAATTACAATTTTGTTTTTTCAGTTAGTATGTATAATTTTTTTTCAAAGTAAAAAATGAAAGATCATTATAGCTTGGTTTTGGGTTGATTTGGGATAGTTTTTTTGATTTTGGAAAAGATAAATAAAAAAAATAAAAAATAAAAAAAAAAGCTCAGAAATAAAAGAAAAAAAAAGAAAAAAAAAAAAAAAAAAAAACTCTCAGAATATCAAGATTAAAAACTCCATCACATCCTCCTTTATTGTCACTTGATTCCCCACTTTCTTTTTGCATCATTTCCTATTTCACAGAAGGAACAAGAAATCCTTATTCAAAAAAGACTCCAGAGAACCATAGAATTCATCACAGCTCATCACTGTTAACAGAAACATCTTTGACGTGTGTTTTGAGGTGGACATGTGAACCATAACCTTTGTAAAGCAGAGTCAGAATTCAGTTTACAAAAGAATTAATTTCTTAGAATTTCCCAAACATTCGTTTTTCAACTGAAGACTGTTTTTTGAACAGCCACTTTCCATATCTTGTGTTCAAAAAAACTGTTTTGTACTTTCTTTTATGTCATTAATAAGATCTTTATCAAACACATTTTGAAGAAGATGTTCTTTTTAATAAGATTTTTAAAATGGAATAATCATTTCATTGTTTTTATTTTATTTATAAATTTTTTTTTTTTAATATTTTTTTTATAATTTTTATAATTTAAAAAAATAAATAGTTTTTTGTGATTTTTGATTTACATGCTCAAACCCCCACATTCACCTTGTTCTTTAATGAAGCATTATGGTGTTTGTCCTCTTCTTCACCACTGACCTGAGTCAAAAATGTGGGTTGTTTTGGGTGAGGTTTGAGTTGGGTTGTGATGTGTGGGTGAGGTGGAATATTTGAATTTTGGAGAAAATGGTTGGAGTGGAAAGTTATTGCTTTTTTTTTAAGGTTTTTGCATTTCTCCCAAACTCACCTTAGGTAGTTAGTATGTTTCACTTGTGGGTACATCCACTTCTGATAGGTGGGTTTTGT
This sequence comes from Tanacetum coccineum, assembly GCA_026074375.1. Lineage (NCBI taxonomy): Eukaryota > Viridiplantae > Streptophyta > Magnoliopsida > Asterales > Asteraceae > Tanacetum > Tanacetum coccineum. The sequence goes on from BQNB010120281.1 coordinate 12,591, forward strand.
TTGGTAAGGTAGGTTAAGGAGGTTTCAATGGTTTGGGTGGAATTAGGGTAGAGTATATGAAACCCGAAAGGTTTTATGTTCATCTGATTAATTCTTGGGGTAGATTGTTGTGTTCTGTAGAGGTGTTAGATTAAAAAACGTTTTTTTCCAAAAAAATAATCTTCAATTAGTTATTTAATTTTTCATAATCGAATTAGGGGTTTTTATGAGAAATAGAAGGAACATTTTCCTTAGGCCAATAATTCGTTTGCGTTGGCAATATCTTGGTATCCTTTTTTCTTTTTCAGACATTGTTTTGTTGCGACGCGCGGAGGTCCATTATTGCTTGGGTGGGTAGGCGTGCATCATCAATCTCAGAGAGGCATAGGAACATGTGTATATTATAATTTATTTATACATTCACCAATACATCATACAAGTTTTTGATGTTATCCGGTGTCTTGTTGCTTCTTTTAGATTTAAAACGGAATCATAATTTTGTTTTGGATAACCTAGAGCTTGTGTGTGTGTTAGTTATCATTAAACGTTTATGGTTAGTTAACAGGTGACACTGTGTTAGGGTTTTTTTTTTTTCATCTTTTTCATCTTTGAGCAGAATTGAGAGTTACTTGATGCCATTTACAAGATAATAATTATCAAGTTCCTAATTTTAATCTTTTTCTTTTTCCAAATCAATTTCCCTTTTCCCCAATCTTATTTATTTTCTTTTTTCTTCTTAGGAGAAAGAAAAAAATAGAAGTTTCGACGAAATCCGAAAAAAATTCTCGGAATCGTATCTAATATGCTTTTGCAAGAAAGAATGACAAAAAAAAAAAAAAAAAGAGCCGAAAGAAAATAAGTTCGAAATTAAGTTTAATACATATTCCTTTTCTATGATAAATTGAAAAATAATGTATTAAACTAGGCAGAAAAAGAATTATGTTAATAAAATTTGAGTTTTCGCATACAAAAAACAGAAAGGAAGAAAGGTAAAAATGTAAATGAAAAGAGAGAAAAGAAGATAAGGGGCAAAAATTGTTCTCTGTTGAGTTTATGTTGCAATGTTTCTCCCTCTAATCATATCATCCATTTTTTAATTTTTTAAGAAATCACTCATTTTTTTTCGCGACTGCTCTTTTTTTTATTCTTCTTTCTTTTAACTTTTATTTTCTTTCTTTTTTTTTTTATCTTTGTCGATAACGGAATAAAAATATATAATAATAAAGAACAAATCTGGAGTACGATATACATCGAAAAATAGTTTCTGACGAAGCCGATAACCTGAGACTTTCAGAGAAATTCCGCCTCTCTCGAAAAGCTCGAACAATACGAAGAGAAAAAGCGTGTTCTTTTGTTATTGTTTCATTATTATGTTTTTTTCCCTGTATTCCGCAGAAGCACTACGAAGTCTGAACAATTTGCTCCATACATTTATCGAATTTACTGATTAAATAGTTTTGTGTTATCGAACATTTCTTCAAATCACAGATTAAATCATTTTAAATCTTGTGTGTTTGTATTTATTTGCTAATACAAATTAGTTTATCTGAACAGTTGCTTTGTTTGTCTCGAAAGGAAGATTTAAGCCGAAGTACCGATATTTCGGCACAGAAGAATAATTAAGAAGGAGAATAAGAAAAATGTGGGCATAAGAGCTCGCGAAGGAAGAGGATGGGAGAAAATCGAAGAATTATTGCATAAGAAAACTCGCGCACCTTTTAGAGGATATCCGCAGATAATGAGTATATCTGTGTTATTCGCGAAAAAATCATTAAATAATGTATCGATAAATGCTGAAAGTATATAAAGAAAAAATCCTCTTTCGCTTCGTTCGGATGATTAGGTGAAAATAAATTTCGATATATCGAATGCAAAAAATACATGCACACTTTTGATATCCATATCATTTTAGATAGGGTTTTTCAGATGAAGAAATAGGTTTATACCTCTTATAAGATAACGTCAGAGCATTATGTAAATGTGGCCAATAAGCAACGCTTTCTTCTTCGAACTTCTTCGTTCGCAATTGATTTGTGCAAGTCGAGAATTACGAATTTTCACGACTACGCTTCGAAAGGAACTCGGAAATTTATGGCGCGATCTCGTCGAAAAAAAATATCGTCGTATCGAAGAGTTCGAGGTTCATCGACGCAGAGACTGTCAGAAAAACGAAAAATTCGAAGAGTGTTTACATGTCACGAGTCAAGAAGAAATCAATTAAGTTCAAGTTCCTCAGTTTGGGAACAAGACAAAAGAAAAACAAGAAAAAGTCTGCTCGCAAACTCCTCGGATTCCTCAGAAAAATGTTTCTCGAAGAAGCCGCCGAAAAGTATATATCCGAATTACAAGCCGCATTTAAGAGAAGCATTCTTAAAAGAACAATTTTCGGATTTTTTTCGATAACTTCATTGTCGAAATTCTAGAAAAACGTCGAATACTCAGAGTTCATTCGAACTCGAAAGAAAAAATGAGAAAACAGCATCGAATATCGAAACGCGAAAGTAGTCTCGATGCGAAGAAGAAGAATCGAAAAGAATAATTGTTTGTTGAAATCTATTCTGAGGGATCGTCGATTTCGCGGGTCGAACCTGAATCTTTTGTAGTTTTTTTTCGGAAAAATTTCGAGACTCGAGAATCGAAACTCGAGGTCGACAAACCTGAAAGACTAAAAAAAAAAATATTCGGCGATCTGAAAAGAAAACTTCTGAAGGAGCTCGCGTGGAGTGACATTGTGCCTGGAGATCTGCTAAGAAATGCCATAAGGGAAAGGAAAGAGCAATATGCAAATGCGAGTTTTGTCCTCCTATCCCAATAAACATATTTAGTTCTATAGCTTCATGAGCTTACTGCCTTATCATTCTCAGTCGCTTTCTCCTTTATTATATTATTACGTTTTTGGCATTCCTTGGTTTTCGCTTAGGTGGGCGGGACGTTTATTTGATTTCTTATCGAGTCCGACCGGAAAGTTATTCGAAATTTTAAGGTGCGTAGTGCATTGCCCTTTTTTTCGACGATCGTCGAGAAAAACAGTCTTGTATTTAATCGCCATTTTTATATGTCCTTCAATTTACGTTGTAGCATTTAACAACTTCTTTTGCTCTGTTCACTTGTAGTAGTTTCCCTTTAAACAGTTTAGCATTGCCCCTCTATACGAGAAGAAAGTTAAGTACCAGATAATTTGCCCTCTGCCCTCTCCCCTGAAAAAAACCTTTCGTTTGCAATACTTGAAACCCTTCTTCGAATTTTTCGTGTGACTCTATCTTTTGTCGTTTAGTTTCGATTATGTTTGGTTTTTCACGATTCGAAAATTACTCAGTAAGATTTTAATCTGGGTCGTATTGTTTGAAGACTAGAGAAAACGATGATTAGCTCCTACGCAGGGCATTCTTATCGAGAGTTTGATTAGAAAACTATCAAGTACGTTTGTATGCCCTAAGCCAGTCGTTGTCCTCGGAGAGAATGTAGTTATCATATTGTTCGAAAGATAATGGAATGTTCCCGGCCGAGAATTTTGAGAAGGTGTTGATCTACTTTCAGGGTCCAGAGACACAAATTTGTACACAATTTCTCTTGATGACATACTTAAATCATCTCTGATATGTCTTCTATCCAAAGCATCAAAGACTAAGAGCTGGTTATGGCATCGACGATTATCTCATCTCAACTTTGGTACTTTGAACAAGCTAGCTAAAGACGGTCTTATACGAGGAATTCCTAGACTTAAATTTCAGAAAGATCATTTGTGTTCAGCATGTGCATTAGGGAAAAGCAAAAAATCCTCTCATCAACCCAAAGCTGAAGACACTAACCAAGAGAAACTATATCTTTTGCATATGGATTTGTGTGGCCCAATGTGTGTGGCTAGTATTAACGGGAAAAGGTATATCTTAGTGATAGTCGACGACTACTCAAGATTTACCTGGGTCAGATTTTTAAAGACAAAAGATGAAGCTCCTGCGGCCATCATCAAATGTACAAAAAACATACAAGTTCATTTGAATGCCACTGTCCGGAATGTTCAAACAGATAATGGAACCAAATTTGTCAATCAGACACTTAGTGAATTTTATGAAAATGTTGGCATCTCGCATCAAACTTCTGTAGCTCGCATTCCTCAGCAGAACGGTGTTTTCGAAAGGCGAAATCAAACTCTTGTAGAAGCCGCTCGAACAATGCTGATATTTTCTAAAGCTCCATTATTTCTCTGGGCCGAAGCTATCAATGCAGCTTGTTACACCCAAAACCGTTCTTTGATACGTCACTGATACAACAAAACTCCATACGAGCTTATGCAAAACAAGAAACCAAACTTATCATTCCTTCATGTATTTGGTTCACTTTGTTATCCTACCAATGACCATAAGGATCTGGGTAAATTTGATGCAAAAGCAGACATTAGGATTTTCGTTGCTTACGCGCCTGCAAAGAAAGCGTTCAGAATCTACAACAGAAGGACCCAGATAATTTCTAAAACAATTCATGTAACATTTGATAAACTAACAGCAATGGCTTCTGAACAATTTAGTTCAGGACCCGGGCTTCATTATATGACTCCTGCTACATCCAGTACTGGACTCGGTTCAAATCCTGTTTCTCAACAACCTTGCTTGCCACCAATAAGAGATGATTGGGATCAGTTGTTTCAACCAATGTTCGATGAATACTTTAACCCTCCAACAATTGCTGTTTCTCCAGTTCAAGAAGCTGCTGCTCCAAGAGCTAAAGTATTAGCTGATTGTGTCAAATTCTATTGACTAGGATGCTCCATCAACAAGTATTCCCTTATCACAAGAACATGAACATTCTTTAATCATTTCTCAAGGTTTTGAAGAATCACTAAAAACACCAACATTTCATGATGATCCCCTTAATGAATCTCCTCAGGAAGACTCAACTTCTCAAGGATCATCATCTAATGTGAGACAACTCCACACTCCATTAGAACATCTTGGTAGATGGACTAAGGATCATCCTATAGCAAACATGATCGATGATCCTTCTCGCTCTGTATCTACAAGGAAGCAACTTGAAACTGATGCTATGTGGTGTTATTTTGATGCCTTCCTAACTTCCGTAGAACGAAAAAACTTCAAACAAGCAATGACTGAACCATCATGGATCGATGTAATGCAAGAAGAAATTCATGAATTTGAAAGACTTGAAGTTTAGGAATTGGTGCCGTGTCCAGATAAAGTATTCTTAATCAAGCTGAAATGGATTTATAAGGTCAAGACAGATGAATTTGGGGGGGTACTAAAGAATAAGTCTAGACTCGTTGCTCAAGGATTCAAACAGGAAGAAGGAATCGATTTCGAGGAATCATTTGCACAGGTTGCTATAATAGAGGCCATTCGTAGCAAATGCCTCTCACAAAAATATGACAATCTACCAAATGGACATCAAAACAGCTTTCTTGAATGGCGAGCTCAAAGAAGTGGTCTACGTTTCTCAACCAGAAGGATTTGTTAATCAAAATAACCCATCGCATGTGTACAAGCTCAAAAAGGCTCTTTATGGTCTTAAACAAGCACCACGTGCATGGTATGATATGCTGTCAAGCTTCCTTATACCTCAACAATTCTCCAAAGGTGTGGTTGATCCAACACTCTTCACACGACATGCTAGAAACGACTTATTACTGGTATAAATTTATGTTGACGATATAATATTTGCATCCACTAATACTGCCATGTGTAATGAGTTTGCTAATCAGATGACCACTAAGTTTAAGATGTCGATGATGGGATAAATGTCATTCTTTTTAGGATTACAAATTTCTCAATGTCCTAGAGGCATCTTCATAAACCAATCTAGATATGCTTTTGAAATCGTTAAAAATATGGTTTAAATTCTACTGATTCTGTCGACACTCCCATGATTGATAACAAGAAACTGGATGAAGATCTACAGGGGAAACAAGTTGATGCTACACTTTACCGTGGCATGATTGGATCCTTAATGTATCTTATAGCCAGTAGACCTGACCTTAACTATGTTGTCTGCTTATGTGCCCGGTATCAGGCTAAGCCTACCGAAAGCCACTTACAAGCGGTGAAACGGATCTTTTGATAACTTAACGGAACCATTAACATGGGTCTATGGTACTCGAAGGATACCAATATGTCATTCACAGCTTATGCAGATGTCGATCACGTGGGGTGTCAGGACACTAGACGTAGTACATCGGGAAGCGCTTAGTTCTTAGGTGACAAACTTGTTAGCTGGTCGTCAAAGAAGTAAAAGAGCACTGCTATATCGAGTACAGAGGCTGAATATATTGCCTTATCTGGGTGTTGCTCACAAATCCTTTGTATGCGTTCATAGCTAACAGATTATGGCTTTCAATTCAATAAGATCCCTCTATACTGCGACAACAAGAGTGTGATTGCTTTATGCTACAACAATTTTCAACATTCAAGAGCTAAGCACATCGATATTCGCTACCATTTCATAAAGGAGCAAATGGAGAATGTAATCGTGGAGCTATACTTTGTCCGGACTGAATACCAACTGGCTGACATCTTTACTAAACCGTTGCCTCGAGAGAGATTTAACTTCTTAATCGATAAGCTAGGTATGAAAAGCATGTCTCCAGAAACGTTGAAACGTCTGGCAGAGGAAACGGACGAGTGATGGTGGTAACTCATATCCTGTATATATGTATATATGAAAACATAAAAATTCCAAAAAGATTTTCCTTTTATAAAATTTTACAAAAACAAAAGAAAAAATTAAAAAATCAGAAAAATATAAAAATATGTATCTCTGGCATGTCTTCTGAAAATCGATAACATTTACGGCCTTAGAAATGTCATTTAATAATGATACGAGGCTGTAAATGAAGTTCGAGCAGAAGTTTCAAAAGCTTTCAAAACATGCCAAAATGGCTTGCTATTATTTCAGATAGCAACCCGGTCATCATCTTAAAGGCAAGTATTCCGTCAAAAAGGAGACTTGACCTCTCAACGGGAATTTATTCTCGGGCATGGTCTACTTTATGACCATGCAAAGGCTTGTGATTACTTTGCATCACAACCCGTGCTTCTTATAATTCCTCATCAACTAATTCTTTCTTACCTTTAAAGCAAGAGATTTTTCTTTCTCCCTTAAGCTATGACTATTTTCAGAATCTTTCTTGATGATCATTCATAAACTTGAGATTCCCCGATGAGTTCCATCAAGTGACAATGATGTTAAGTCCTTTCGACTCTTTCAATCGCCATGACCTTATGATCTCCATTTAGGATGTAAAGCCCTAAGAAACTTTCATAACATAATTCCTTGTTAGAATATCCTTCATCAAGAGTCTTTTAGTATAGTAATCATAGTATTAAAATCAGCAAAAGCACTATCTGAAGATTTGTCTTCATAAATGACAAAATTTTTAAATTTTATTGTACCAAACCAAAAGGTCGATCTTGTTATCTTTGACTTGATTATTACCTTGATGGGTGATTAACAAAGTTTTCCAAATTTTTTTGCCATATTACACATGAAGATTCTTTCATATTTTTTCTTGGCAAAGCATTGTAAATAACTATTTTGGCTTCGTTATTTTTCGCAAGCCTCTTTTTAAGATCATCACTTTGTTTTTCAAAAGGGATAACCTCATCTAATTTGGTTTCCGGATTTTGTTGAATAGGTTGAAAATCACCGTTAGTAATAACATGCCAAAGATCAAGATCTTTTGATTTAACATATGTTTCAAATCTTTCAAAAAGTGGTGGTCTTTGCATGGATTGCCCTTCTAGATATTTGTCGGAATCCATAGATCGATCCAACCTTTAAAATACAATATATTTTAAAAATCTTAAGTGACGTCGGCTTCTGATACAAATTGTGGAAACTAAAAGGGGGGGTTGAATAGTTTACCGGTTAATTAGCGTTTTAAAATTTACTTCTAAAATTTGTTAGATCCGAGTATATGTTCAACCACCCGACAATATTAACCAACAATGTATATATCTACTAGTTATAACTAAACAAACAATAAGAAAGAATCACAACAATATAAAGAGATGAGAGAAGGAACAATCAAACAAAGACACCAAGATTTATAGTGGTTCGGCTACCAAGCTCCTCTTCGCCCTACT
>BQNB010120282.1:7519-20662 GCA_026074375.1 Tanacetum coccineum
TGTTAGAATTTTAGTACGTATTAAACTAAAAGAAAAATATTCAATTCTTCTGAACACATCAATGAATAGCTAAAAAACCTTTTTCCTTTATTTACGATAATTTATGTGCTTTGATGTTTTTCTAGTTGGTTGTACAATATGAATTTCAGGTCGAGAATGAAAAATTCATATATAAATGTAAAAATAGTTTTACCCATTTTTCTATCACCAACACATCTTTAAGATATAAAAGTAGCCCAAGATTGTTGTATATGATTTATAGGCATACACACATATCAATGAAATAAAGATTTTTTCAAAAATTCTATTGTTAGAATTTTAGTACGTATTAAACCAAAAGAAAAGAAAATGTAATTCTTCCAAACTCATCAACAAATAGCTAGAAAACTCTTTTTCTTTATTTACGATAATTTATTTACTTCGGTGTTTTTCTATTTGGTTGTACAACATGATTTCAGGCCGATAATGAAAAATCCCCCAAAAAGTCTTCGGGTAGATTTGGAATGTGATTAAATAATGTTAAATCCTTGTTTGAAAGTAAGAAATTTTTTACGTTTGTTGTATTTTAGAATATAAAGTATAGGAGTATAAAGTTTAAGGGGTTATTTGTTTATTTTTTAAAGTTATAATAAAATTTATAAATTTATAAATTTACACTTAACTCATATAATTTATTTAAAATAAAACCACTAAAGTTTTATTAATTAACTCATCTTTTTTCAAGTTTTTTGTTTTCACAAATTTGACACATATATTTTTATGTGTTTTTTTCTCCATCAGATTTCTTCACCAAAATTTTTTAATTTTGACCAAATTGATTCAATTTTGACTTTTTATCGACCAATCAGATCGCACGATTTTACCTACGTGGCAAAATCAAGCGTTCTGATTGGTCTAATTTTTTTCTCATAAGATTTAATCTGATAGAAAACTCTAAAATGATGTAATTCTTTTATGAGTAAAAGATTAGTGTTCTCATATTATATAAAATTACCATCACAATTTGGAGATGCATGCATCATAATTTAGAATCTTTTGACAGAACTATTGCTACTTTTTATCCCATAGTCACAGGAAACGCCAGCCTACCCGCTATCTACGTTCCGGATCGCTCTTACCCAAACATGGTACGATCGCGTTCCGGATCACGATCTGGGTCGCTAGTTTTCATGTTCCGTAGTTCAAGTTTTAGATTCATGTTAAATAAAAGGAAAACCTTGAAAAAGGAGATCTAAAAATGGCAGATATGGTTTGGGGGAAGAAGATGAAACGTGGAGAGAGAAAGAGTAGTGTAAAATGATAAGTACTGTATACTAAATGCGCCTGATATATATCCCACATGAAGAGAGAGAAAATGTTATTTTTTAGTAAGAGTAAATTGCATTTTTGGGCCCTATGGTATGGCCAAATTGCAGGTTTGGGACCCTAACTTTCAAAATTGCAGTGATGGTCTCTATTTTCAAGTTTGGGTTGCAGGTTTGGTCCTTTTGGGTTGCATTTTTGGTCCCTGTGGTTTGGCCAAATTGCAGGTTTCGTCTCGGCCCGGGGACCAAATTTGCAACAGAAACTTGAAAATAAGGACTATCACTGCAATTTCGAAAGTTAGGGTCCCAAACCTGCAATCTAGCCATACCATAGGGACCAAAAATGCAATTAAATTTACTTTCTTTTTCCTTTCATATCTTGTCATCTTCTTAAGAATTAAAGTGGGCTAATACATTCAACCATTTAATTTAAGATCTAAAGTGATTAAAATGTTAAAAAATTAATACTTTTATCATTGTTAAAATGGTACGCCGTACCAAATTGGGTACACCGTATCAGATTATATGGTACATCGAACCGAATCGAATCGAAGCGTACCGAAATAAGCCTACCCCCGCTCGTACCGAATTTTAAGAACACCGCGAACCGCGTTCCTGTTTCGCGATCCCGTACCAAAGCGTTCCGCGTTCCATGTGACTTTGTTTTATCCATCTTTTGCGCCAAATTTCTAAATCAATTTGCGCATCATTAAAAATTCGTATTTCTTAAATGTTTGGGGTTAATTTTTTATGCATCAAAGATAGTCTGCATCAATATGTTTGCATCCAAAATTTGTTTTCGATCAAAACGAAGATGCATATGATTCAACACAAAGTAAAACCATTCATCTATTTTTTTTTTGAACGACGAAATTTTATTACTAGCAAGGCGCTAGAGCAAACATTAAAAGAAAATCAAATGAGGGTTTTTAAACCAAGAATCCCAAGTAATAGACCTATTACATCTATTATAACACCAAAGAAAAGTATGCGACACGATGTCATCGAAAATCACCGAACGATTAGGAGGAGAGGTCTCGAAAATAGAACGATTCCGAAAACTCCATATAGCCCACCAAGCAACCATGAAAACTCCCTCAATTAAGCTTTTAACTTTGGACGTGAGCCGAATGTCTGAGAACCAGTCTAGCCACTCTGAAAACGAAGACCGACCACTGCTTCCAAACAGAACTCCCACCTTTTGCATATTCGCGTTAAGACCGCCTGAAGCCAATGGATCGAAAGAAGGACTTGGGAAACATCCTCCTCCCCTGCGATGACATATCGGACAAGAAGCCGTCTCCAAAGTAACATCTCTCCGTATCAAGTTAAGTCTAGTAGGAAGACAATCGCGCCGAGCCCTCCAAGCAAAAATGTTAATCTTAATAGGAACGCCCTTCACCCACCTTGTGGAATCGTTATGAGAAGGAAGAAACATGTCATCGATATTAGTACGAGCGTCTTTAATACAGAAATCACCATCAGAAGATAATGAACACACCCAACGGTCCAAAGAAGGGGAAAGAGACATTGTGTCCAAGATTGCAGCAAGACCAGTAAGTTGATCTTTCTCCACTCCTCCTCGAACAGGTCTGCGAAAAGAAGAATCCAAAGCAGCGGTCAGTTTGTCTTTCACTGATATTTGCTGCGATATTCACGTAATAGGGCAACTAACGTACGGAATATGATTCTCGAATAGATGTACCACCCTTTCCTGCTATCCAACAAATACAGCCCGTGTTCTCGAAACCTTTACCTACTCGTTTAGAACATTTTTCTAATAAATCAAAGCCCCTTCCATTCAGAACATGCATTCTTTAAAAAATAGAACTCATAAAGATGACGAATGAAATCGACTGAGACATCAATCCGAGACCCAGAATCGCTTGTTAACTCGAAAAACCAGAGAGGTATCTTGGGACACAAACGCCACACCTTATTTACCAGTAATAACGCACGTTAAGGAGATAGTAACTTGACAAACCTAGACCCCTTTTTTTATTAGAAGATAGGACCTTGTCCCATGCCACTCATGTGACTTTTTTTCTCCGACAACTCGGCCCCTTAAAAAAATTATTTAGAATAGACTCATCTCTTAAGCACTACCTTTGGAACTTTACAAATTGATCATAGTATAAAGAGGAGACGCACAAGAATCCGACTTCAGAGGGTAAGATCTTACCACCGATCGACAAGTTTTCGCTTCCGTTTTAGGACAAGACGTGTTTCGCAAACTTAATCCACAACATCTTCACAAGGCCTCTCTACACGAGACATACAAGTCACCCACCATAAATCCAAGGTACCGAAACTTTATTTTGCATTATGGAACAAACCTATAGAAATCGCCATCTGCTTCAATAGTAGATCGAGGCATTCCCACCCCTAAAAGTTGATTTTATTAAGATTAATATGTAACCCCCGAAGCGTGATGAAAACACTTAGGAATTTGAATAATACCACGCAATGTTAGCATAGGGACCACTCCCACAATAACAAATGCATATTCGCATTAAAATAAGTGAGATATGATGAGGGTATCATGAAGACGGGATTCCCTTTAAACAACTATCGTTCACGGCTCTACAAACGGAAGAGTGTACGAATTCCATCACGAGAATGAAAGATAAGGAGATAGAGGATCACCTGTTTAAGTCCACAATAGAAATTGAACATCATTTGACGGGACTCCCATTAAACTAAAATGACACCCTTAGCATAACAGTAAGTACCTCGAACCCAATTACACCACGTAGGTACCAAAACAAAAGCCTCATAAAACATTAATAAAAAATCTCATCTGATCCCGAATTCAATATGCCTTAGCAAATCAACCTTAAAAAAACATCGCCTTCTATGATTCTTTCTTTTGCACCAATGGAAGGAAATTCATTAGCATATAAGGACAATCTAAAATTTGTCTATTTGCAACAAACGCGGATTGGGTTATCGGGACTGATGCTCTCAATAACATAGCCAATACGGAGTTAGCATAATCTTTGTAACCACTTTGTTACCACGCTACAATGAGTACTTAGGGCCGATAAGTCGTCTGACTAATTAACGTCCGTAACTATTTGGATTTTGAGCTACGAATAGATGGAGTTACAACCTTTGGAGACGACATTGACAAAAAAATGTGTTCCACGCAAACACAGAATTTCAGGGCCCGATGCCAATTCCGGTATTTCCTTAAAAATACTCAAAAGTAAAACACTGGTCCGGATCCGAAAGACTTATTTTACTAATTCCCATTACGGGGCCAATCTACGATATTTTAGTCCCGAGAACTCATCGCATCCAATTCAGCAAACTTGATCCTGCGTCAACCTTGTTGGGGAAAGGGAAATTAATTTTGAACCTAGCCGATGTAGGTTTTTTGAATCGAGACTCATAGTGATCATGAAAAGCCTTTTTAACTAAAACCGGATCGGTGAGCCAAACACCATCGTCAAAAACACCCCGAACAGCGAGCTGAGAACGCTTTTTATTAATAATCCCGTGAAAAAAAATCGTATTCTCGTACCCTCGACCAGCACATTTGACTTTAGACTTTTGCATCGAATCCATTAGATCAATAGATTAATGTCGTGAAGGTGAATTTCAGTTCATTAAGACTGAATAACAAAGAATCAGACACACCCTACCAGCATACAAAAGTTTATCTATGTCGCACATCTATCAGAATAGACGCTTGGAACTATACCTAATTGAGTGTTTTTATCTCTTGAATCCTCAACACGCATAGTCTGCATTAGCTCCTGATAGTTTCTTTTTTAAAAACGAATTCCATACCATTCCTATCCGAAAAGAGAGAGGAACCCATGTTTGACCACTCATTATCATCAAAATCAACAAAGCGAAAACCAAGAATGATACATCCGAAAAGAAACGGACCAAATCAATCTAACTTCACAAAGCGGAGAATAGTTTCGTGCGATGAACAGATAAAATGCCGATCAAGACAAAAAGCCTATAATAGGACGGATATAAGGAGTGATAACACCGTCGGAAATACAAGAAAACTATCCAACTTACTTCATTTTATTCGGATCGATGGACTGGTGAACAAAAGTGACGGAATTACACTATCATGTTAATCATCGACAAGACTCGATGGGGAATAATATTATTCAAAGATCCTGGCGTTTTAAAAGAATTAATACACGTGCCAAGTCTTTCATCGCTAATTACGGAACCTCATGTAAAATCGACCATTAAGGATAACCTCATCGTATCCCACGATTTATCTTAACAAAAGTGTGATTCAAGCCATTAGAAAAACCGTCTATATTAGAGAAGATGCTGCGGCGTCACTATATCACCACGAGAAGAATCTTGGTTTTATTTGGAATCCACGACCCATAGATAGCCACAAAATAATCCGAAATTATAACATGCTCCTTTCTGAAAAATGGCTCCTCCCTAATTACATAAATACCGCCTGAGCTCCTAAGGAATCTACTATACACAAAATCAGTATTTAGGTCTGCACAACATAAACTTTACATTTCCAATGTGATGTAAACATTCTCCATGCTTGGTCTCTTGAAAGCAATATAATTAATTTTGATTTATAGAAGTTAACTCTGTCACCCATCCTTTTTAGTCTGTGGGACTAAGATACCTTGAATATTGATATACATAATGTTATCTAAATCCGACTCGTCTCTTGATTCATCCGATAATGACTCGACATATTTTCACGCTCCTCCATGGATATCCCTAGCTTGCCCCCTCTAATTAACTATTCTAATTCTCCCAAATCAGGATAACACCCTCTTTTTAAACCTTACTTTCGTCCTATTAGAATCGTAAGTGGGTAAGAGACCTTCCTATTGTTTATTCTTTTTTTTCGACTTCTTGTAACTTATTCATCACTTTAGCACTGATCTTTAGTGAGGATCCGTTATTCATAATATCTTCATTCTCTCTACTAGTCTGATTTCGAATCATCCCAACCTCAGAAACCGATGGTGTAAACCCCGGAGGGTGAGACAAAGATTGACTTGAATCCCTCATCTCCACATCAGTCTTCTTATGATTGAGCAACTTGTGATCTCAAAAGATCAGCGGGACTGTTTGGATCATCCGTGTTAGGCTTAAGTTTCATGGACGCGGCGGAATTATCTCCAAAAACTGTCTCAGCTACTCCTTCTACTTCACTAGCAACAAATTCTCCTTCCTCCTCTTCTTCATCATTCAAATGAAACTGGCATTGTCATATTAATTTCTCACCCGACGAATCAGAACATCATTATCCTGGCAACATCACCTTCTCCTTCACAACGAGAAACGAGGGTGTCCACATAAAAAGCTCTTTAGCGCGGACCATAAAAACTCTACCGTTAAATATAAACCTTATATGATCAAGAATGAATAAGAAGGGTGATTGAGTTATGATACTCAATCGCATTTACGACAAATTGAAAAAGTCTGATGTATCTTTGATGTAAAACGTGTCCCCCTCTAACCAACAGTTTCTTACACCTATTTTTGCGGAAAGTATCACGCTTCCAAGCATGAAGCAGATATCCCCTCTATATTCCACCCAGACAACACGGTTCGTCACTAAAAAAAATCTTGGAAAACCTCTTGAATCTCTTGAAACAAGAACAATTCCCTAGTGTGCTTCATCAAGTTCCGCTCTTGCTTTCAATATTAATGCATTCGAACATTACCCTCCTTGCCCCTCAAATAATTGAATATGTGACATCCTTTGAATCCTTCATCGTTAAGATATTGTCTGTCAATTTTGGAATAGAGTTAAGGTCTTTAACTCTTCCCATCGCACATTTGGAAAAGTCACGTTCAATGATGCACCCGTCATCTAAAACCAAGGCAGGAGAGGTGGAGGAGATCAAAGGGTTTGTACCACCATTAACCACGGCACACGAATGGAGCCAGCAGACCATTAAAACTTTTGAGACCCGAATTGATTATTCCCTAAACCGTGAGGCTTGTGCGCTCCATTCAAAGGAGGAAAATCAGCTTTTGTAACCAAAGGTTTAGGGGGTCTATCAAAACGAACATGATTAGCAAACAAATGATGACTACCAATCCATAATGTACACAAGTTTTCCACCAGACGATCAAGGTTAATAACCTTGATGAAGCGAACAAAAAGCACTTTCTATTACCTAGCTTTCTGACAATTTAGCGGGATAATACACAGTTCCACCACTCGTACCATAAACACTACATTTATCCATAAATCTCTCGGGAATTCACCGAATCAGGGAAGTTGGTAACGAAAATCGAATGAGAAATCTTTTGGGTAAGAATCTTTCATGTAGAGTACCGAGACGCGGGAAATTGAACCATTATCGAAGATGACGCCGCCATTGGATTGAAAGGAGTTCAAGATATTTTAACTAAAGGCCATATTGAAACTACCGTTATTAAATAAGAAACAATAATCTATCGATCTTGAAGGATCAAGGATCTACACAATTATCGAATATTATCTAATGAAGGAAGATCAAAAAGCCAAGAAAATCAAAGGGCAAAGGGATGGGGGAACGCCGGGCGGCATAGATGTAGATATTTAGTTAACTCTAATAAGTATGCAATAACATTTTCTATTATTTATTACATTGACTGATGACATTGATTTGATACCATTATGTTCAATAAAGGAATGGACATGATTCGATTTCAATTATAACTAAAAATGGATGCATGATGCATCGAACGACCAATCCAATGCATCACAAACACGTTATCATATCGATTATTTTGAAATAGCAGGTATGAAAATCCAGTTTTTCTATATGGATAAATGACCATTCTTTTCCATTTTTTCCTCATGCCTTAATTCTAATCAAAGGACTCCAACAAAAACTCACTTTCTTTATCCTTTTTAATGAATCAATAATGCATCATTTTCACCTTTGATGTACCGCGACTAAGCATCGACATCTTGTTTTATATGTTTAAATAGATGTGGCATCATCATCATCATAGTATTACACCACCATAATCGTTATCACTGTTATCAAACAACATTATTAATCATGGTTTTCGTCTTCAAAGTTTTTCAAAATCTTAACCATATTAGAGGTTAAATAATCCCAAGCCCGGTTTGTGAGTTTAGGGTATTAGGGTTTCACTAATATAAATAGAGGTTGATAATAAAGTTATACCAAAGATTATATTCTACTTAAACCAGTAAAACACACAACTAAACCGGGCTTGGGCTTATTTAACCTCTAATAGACCAAATACTGCATAATCTGGAATTGGTTTAACCTGTAAAATAACGAAACATAAAATTCGGTTCATGATGTTGAAAATAAATAGCGTTTAGATGTTACCGTGTAGTTTTAGATCGCTTTTTAGCTCAAATAAGGCAAAGTTTATAAGCCGTTTTACCTTTGCTATTCTAGCTTTTTTGTTTTGGTTTGGTTTTACCTTTCAACACTTTACGCAATATAAGGGTATTTTGTCGAAAAACAAAAAATCAAACGGTAATTAAAACAACTATTCGAAGAGACGTGTTTTGATTAATATATATATATAGCTTGTACGATTCTTTTGTAAAAAGGCTAAGCTCTTTAAATAAGCAACTCTAAACGCCCTCTTAGTGTTCTAAGCCAAATTTTCATATTTTGAGACGTATAAAACTTTTACAACATGCTCGATCGACATATATATCAAGCGTTGATCTGGGTAAATGGGAATCTTAATGCCCGGCAGTACCACAGATTACGGAAACAGTACATGTATATCTATTAAAAACTGCTTCTCACCCAAAGATTGACTCCACTGTTCATACTTTTTGTAATCTTTATTAGCTTTTTTTTCTGAATGGCAATTGAAATAAAAACACAACAGGGGCTAGAGAAGATTTACAAATAATGGGATTAGGTAGAGACCTTACAAGGATCGTTAAAACCACTCTATCAAATTTAAAACAAACTATCCTTTCGCCTTTATTAGCTATTAATGTTACACTGAGAACATTACATATATATAAAAAAGAAAAAATTATATAGAACCGAAGCGAAACAATTATAATTATAAGAGAGCTCACCCCTCGGTGAGCTGGGTGATTCGCACGCCATTGAGGAAAAAGTGCGACGAATGGCGCCTAATAGGCACCATCCTTTCAGTATTGTTGTTAATTTGGATATTAGTTTGTGGCACTCGCTAGTGCCATTGGTACAATTTTTTTTTTATTTTTTTGAGTAGATCATAAATGTTTTTGATATTTTGTTGGACTTGAGGATTTAACTTATTGAGGTGCTTTATTGTGGATGAGGATGCAGATAGCGCTGAGATTGATGAGGACACGTTATGCGTTCGCTCGCTTACCTAGCTCATTCCATTACAACCAATACAAAGTTTCTTAATACAATGTCTACTATATACACAAAAATATACAATCTTCTTCTATAATTAGCCACCTCCTCCACCTCCACCACAACCACCGCCTCCACCTCCACCACAACACCGCCTCCACCTCCACCACAACCAAGCCGCACAAGCATCACCACCTGTCGTGCACGAATACGACCCGCGTGGAAGATCTTCTATGTCGACGATGTACTTTTCTTATGGGAGCTAGGTTCATTTAGAAATCACCAAAAGCAATATGATCTTCAGACATAAATAGACATAGACACTTAGAATCATGCATAACAATTGAAACACCATATGTTTGCCTTAATCTTGTAAATTTCTCTCCTTTCGCTGCTATTAAGGACTAATCATACCGAGCCCATGGCAGTGATTTGCTATTGGTGTCGTCTGGAGTTTGTTATTGGTTTCCACTTTTATAATGTGTATGAAGTTTGACCATTGACATGATATAATTTTTGTGTGAATATTCTGCAATCAATATATTACTTGTATAAAAGTGTCATGGATAAGTTCGATTAATGTAAATGGCCACTATTCTACGCATGACAATTATTATCTAATATACTCTTACCAAATTTATATTTATTGTTGATATATCTTTGATTTCATATTTGTAAGAACTTTCATCCTTGATATGCAATTTCGAGATTTTGTTAGACTTGAAAGTTATAGGTCAAAAATTAATTTTACTTGAATAATATTGCTCGATGATCTTGTGGTTAGTATTTACTTATCCAAACATGATTTTATTTATTAAAACCCAAGATTTACATTGTCGTCGGATCAAATTAGAATAATCAAGAGGCCAGTATTTTACACTCATATTCATTTATCATCTAAAAAGCTAAAAAAATTATTTTCTGAGATAAATTGTTGATTGATCAGTTGGTCCCCTATATACCTTATAAATGCTGTCGTTTAGACAACTGGGAGGATCGGATATCAATAGCTTTCGACTTAAATTCGTTGATTTGATCGATGGCACATTTTATTTAAAAAATATCTCAAAATGGTTTGGAACCTAATTCTCTCATATTTCCTTTCTAGTACAACGTTTATTTTAGAGAAGATTGATAATTTTTGTAACGCTTTATCCACTCATTTGTAGCTTATATTACTAGTCTGTTGCTAGTTCTTAATGTATATACCATCTATAAATATGTATTTGAAACCCATACCCATTCAGATGGTGACCTAATAATAAATTCTAACTATTTTCACAAAATGTGAAAATTTTCATGTTCAATTCTCACTTAATATACAAACAACTATATTTGCAAACAACTATATTTGCGCCATAAAGGAGATAATTTTCCTAAAAAAACATCAACTACTCATGTTAAATTTTTTTACAAGAGTATAAACTTATGAAAACAAATTTTTTTTAACCAATTCAACATTTCTCCTACATAATAGGAAAATATTTTTCTTAATTAGAAATAATCAAATAATATGATTGCTACTCAAACACTGCACGTAATTGATTCCACGACTTTTCAAAATCTAGAAATCACAAACCATGTCTAATATTGACTGCAACTCACACGCGTAAATTATTCCATGACTAGATCAAACTTCTTATACACTAGTATATATATGATTAAGTTGGCTAACTACTATTTACGAATTTATATTCAATGGATTCACCACTTCGTATATTTATAATTCTTGTGGTAGTAATGTTCTCGGTGTCGTTCATTGTGGCGTTAGTGTGTAAACTGTTTGGTTTGCAAGGTCGGCGCGGCCACAGTAATTGGGATGGTGGTGAAGGTGGTCACTTCGCAGGTGGAGATGGTGGAGGTTTTGATGGAGATGGCGGAGGTGGTGGTGATGGTGGTGGCGGAGGTGGGGGTGGATATGGCGGAGGCGGTGGTGATGGTGGTGGCGGAGGTGGATATGGCGGAGGCGGTGGTGATGGTGGTGGCGGAGGAGGGGGTGGTGGTGGTGGTGGTGGCGGCGGAGGTGGTGGTTGTGGTTGAGAGTCTATTGATCTATAATGACCACGTACATGCACATGTTCACCATGCATGCAATTAAATAAAACCAAAAGACGATATGTTGGAGTTTTGCATTATTTGCCATATGGTGATCATCCTTTCATTCATTTGTATGGTTGTATTTGTATATAAATATTTGTTTATTTATCTGTTAGTCAAATTTTAGCATTTGTTCAACATTTGATCTGTATATATATATTTTTTTCATTTGTTATATCAAAATGATTATAGACATATCGTGACAAACTGTTTAATTAATTTCGTTGCATGTAAAAAGTGTGTTTGTAATAACCATGTGGTTACTATCTGAAAAAAACTTACATGTTTCGGCTCTTCCACTTGCGGACATGTGGTTGTTGTGGTTTGATTTAGATCTTCAATTTGGAATCACAAAGCCATAATTGTTTAGTAAATAAATAATAACACTGAGCCAAACATATCGTTTAAGAGAACAGGTACTGAAAAAGCTCATTATCTCCTTTAGCCACACATATATCTCATGTGTGTGTGTTTTTTAGCAGTTCTCTCGCAAATTTGTATATTTTTTTTCTTTCTTTGTATGTTTTCATACCTGGGTGATATGAAGTTATACAAAAATAAAATAAGATATTGGTTGTGTGAAAATCGTTGTGTTTGATCTTTATTTTATAAGTTTTTTTAGAAAAGTTTACAAGTTCCTAGTCGTTATCGTCCAAACCACTATATGGCGTTTTGATAATGATGTTCGCTACCCTTCCAAAAGGCCGAAGAATGGAGTTAATTTTCTGCGCTTGATCGATATGAGGTAATCGGAATGAGAAATGCAAGTATATAATTTTAATATGTCTATACAATCATTTGTAAATTAATTATATATTTATACATAGTTATCTTTGTAGCAACAACAACAACAACAACGATACCCAATCCCGTCAAGCAGGGTATGAGGGAGGTGAAATGTAGACAGGTCCTACCCCTACCCTTGACGGGTAAAGAGTATGCTTCCGGGTAATAACAATGTAGACATAGTTATCTTTGTAGAATTTTGAAAAAAATGTCTAATGGTAATAAAATTTTAATTTATACGTATCACGTATGAGATCTTATAAATACATTTTTTTGCATAAGTAACTTCTTTTTTACGGCGATCATTCATTTCTAAATTCTAGCTCGTTTATTTTTGTTTTTTGTTATTGTATGTTTTGATCTTTGTGTATTTTTCTTTCTTTCTTTGTATGTTTTCATACCTGGGTGATATGCAGTTATACAAAAATAAAAGTTTACAAGTTCCTAGTCGTTATCGTCCAAACCACTATATGGCGTTTTGAGAATGATGTTCTCTACCCTTCCAAAACGCTGAAGAAGGAGTTAATTTTCAGGGTGCGCTTGATCGAAATAAGATAATCGGAATGAGAAAGGCAAGTATATAATTTTAATATGTCTTTACAATCATTTGTAAATTAATTATATATTTATACATAGTTATCTTTGGAGAATTT
>BQNB010120283.1:3086-16317 GCA_026074375.1 Tanacetum coccineum
TGAGATACAAAAGTAGGATTTGCGGGAGGAAAAGTAAGTACACAATTAGTATTTATGAGTAGTGTTAGTGTCATGACTTGTAATTAACAATGATCTTGTTTTTAAGCTTAGCATGGGAAAAGTGAAAAATCGGGGATGATGAAGTTATCTTTTAGACACTTAATTGTGCTTTTTATTCTATGATCCTTAAAGTTACCAATAAGGTAATGAAAACAATACATTATGTCAACACAAGAATAAGTTGTAGTTAGGTAATTAATTATCAAGAAAAATCATAAAAAGAGAAAAATCTAAAAAAATGGGAAATCGGGTGTTTTATAACTTGTGATCTCTTATCTCTCTCAACAAAAATCTTTGCTACTTTTCAAAGGGAAGTTTTGAGGTATTTGGTTATAAGGCATGTGATATTGCGTGAGGACACACAATCGTTTAGTTTGGGGAATTTTGATAAGTGTAGAATACACATATCCGTTTGTACCTAAAATAACCCAATTAAACCCAAAACAGACCAAAAATGGCAAAAATATGCTTGTATTTGTGTTTTGTGTGTGCAGGTACGGATAAGTCAAAAATCACAAGAAAACAGTCAAAAACGGGCAAGCACGGACACGAGAATCAGAAGAGTTCAAAAAGAAGCCAAAGATTCAAAGCCGAAGCCAGAAAAGTCAAGCCTCAGTCAAATCCAGTCAAAGATGGTCAATAAAAGTCAACAAAGCCCAAATCCCTAGCCCATGTCCTTTTATAACAACCACAAGGGCTAAACTTGCATTTCTCAAAAGTTATTTATAACTAGAAAATAAGAAAAGGAAGACAAGGACCATTTGTGTAATATCCCAAACCTATAACAGTTTTAACTGTCTAAAAATGGGCGCGAAACCCATTTACTGTTCACCCATCGTCCCACCTTTCACCCCCAGGGTAAATTAAAGGGGTTTTCTAAATTAAAGGGTGCTTAGGTCAATTCATGAGCTCACTAACACAAATGAAGGGACAAATCAGTCTTTATCAAAGGATTACTTAGCCTCTCCCAATCAAAGGCCACGTCAACAATGGTGAAAGCACATTGGAATGTGGGTTTTTGTGCTAAAACACTCACAAAAGAAGCACAATGCCACCCAAAAGAGAATGACATGCTGGCAATCTTCAGGTGTCCACAAATCAATCCAACGGCCACAATAGAAGCTCAAATGATTGAAGAAATGATTGGTTGAGATTGAAAGTTTGGAGAGCAGGGCAAGAGGGCTAGAATCTTCCAAGGCAGCCTATAAATAGGCCTCACTTCTCACACACCCGGCATCTAGTTTTTCTTAGTAATTTTTATTAATGCTTAAATTTGTAATTTTACTTAAATGTTTTGTAATTTTTCTTAAGCAATGTAATCAGTCTCTTCTATTAATGAAATTCAGTTTTAAAGTTAATGAAATTCAGTTTTACTTAATCTCTCCAAATTTCTTTTTCATAAGCTCTCTTAATAAGCCATATAGTCTCAATAAGCTAATAAGCTCATTTAAAGCTCTCTTCAGTCTATAAGCTGAAGTAAAGTTATTTAATTCAGGATTACTCTTACTAAACCTTAAAATAGTTAACTTACATTTATCATGGAATACATTGGATTTGAGCTTATGGAAGGGGGATCTAAAAGGGAAGGATCCCCAAGGACTTTACCCTAGCTTTTCTAATAAGCTAGGGAGCTTGTAGCCGCTCTTAATTGAGACCTTTTGTTTAGCTAAAGGTTCAAGTAAGTTTCTCTTTACCTTCTTCTCTAATTTCAGTATAAACTACTTGGTTTTAGCTTTTATGTTTATTTTTGCTTATTTGCTTATTCTCTTTTCTTATTAGAACTTATTTTAGCTTAATAACCTAAGATGTTCATCTGTTTTTGCTATTGATAATTTAGATCTTTGTTTTTCATAAATTTGTCTTAAAACCTCTAAAAAACCAAAAATATTTAGCATCAATAGTAGATCTTGGATTATTGCTTATCTAGTTGATTAATTATGATTGTTAAGTTAGTTTTAAGCTATTTGATATCTGTTAGTAAGTTTTGAGCATATATTAGTAATCCAAAAGCTTAATTTGAATCTGTCACTTTTTAAGGGGTGTTTGGTTTATGCAAATTTGACCTCAAAAAGTCAAAGTTAATTGGTAATTTTGCTTTGGTCAGCTTAGAGTTCATAATTGATTAAGTTTTATGGAGATTTGAATCATTGACTTGTATTTTTAAGCATTTTGTGGCTTATTATCTTTGTTCCTGCACCAGGGTAAATTTTCTATAAATTTCACTTGTGCAAATTTTGATCTAAGACCTCAAAGGCTTAATAAAAAAATTATTTCTTGGGTTCAACTGTTTATACACTCAATTTGAGTGTGTTTAAGTGCAGGTTTTCCTTTAGGAAACCTGCACTATTAGAGTTGCACTTGTGCAAAAAAAGCAACAGTACTAACTTAAAGTTAGTACTGTCACCTTTAACTTAGCTTTTTAGTTAAGTAAAAGTAGTATTTAGGATTTTAAATTCAAGTAAGATTAAGTTTAGGTAAAGCTTAATATAGATTAAGACTAAAATTTCATTTTCTAGCTTATTTACTTAGTCAAATTTAGCTGTCAAAAGTCTTTCAAAAACCTCAAAAGCCAAAAACAGTTAGAAATAGAATTTAGTTTTTAAGTTTTAGATTTTAGCTTAAAGTAGTAGGTTTTATTGCTTAAATTAGTTGCTCTTAAGTTGTTTGTCAGGTTTACAAAGGCTTATTTGTTGTCTTTACTTTTAGAGCATTTTAGCTTATTTTGGTTTTAAGCTTATTTTCTAGATTTCTAAGTTTTGCTTTTATCCTCCAATCATTTTCAGTAGCTTAAAAGTAGTTTTAAGCTCTATGATCTTTTCATTTTTAAATTAAGCACATCTTAAGCTTTTTTATATGAACACATTTCCTTTTTAATTGACTAATATAAGTATTAAGTGAGAATAAGCCCAAACACCTAGTTTCTGTAACAGCTTTTAGATAAGCTGTTTTAGGGCTTATTAGTCAGTTTTAGCTAATGTTCCTTTTGTTAAAATAACTTATTTTCAAGTCCTCTTTAAGTCCTAATAGTTAGTTTTTCATAAAAGTCAAAAAAAAAAGAGCAAAAAGGGTTTGCTACCACACTCGAACCCACGACCTCTCAGTTATAACACACACGACTTAACCAGTTTGCTACATTAGCTCATCCATTCACATAACACACAATCAAATACTAGTACACGTTTTCATCCTCCTTTTTATAAAAAAGCCGTAGCTTATTAAGCTCATTTGAGAGCTTTTTAATTTAGCAAATTAGATATTTTCTATTTTCTTAAAGATCCTGCTATGTTTAGGACTTTTCTAAATGTTTTCGATTTTATAGCTTTTATTTTATTTTTAATCATTTTTCGAAGGTTAAAATTTTATAAAATACATAAAAAATATAAAAAAGTTTCAGAAAAATACAAAAAAATAATTTTAAGTTTTATAAAAAATAGCTTAAGGTTTACATCCAGAAAAAATCCCCCCAATTATTTCTTATACTTTTTAGATCTAATTTCATTTTGACTTTTATTTTTAAAATTTAAAAATAGGATTTTAAAAATAAAAATAGTTAAAAATAGTTTTCTTTGCTTTTATAATATTTTAGACTTTTCTAAGCTTAAAAATCATTTTTCCAAATTTTTATCACTTATTTTGCTATTTTTTAAGATTTAATTAGATTAAATTAGTTTTTAATTCATAATAAATTCAAAATATCAAAAAAAAATGTTTTCTATTCCTAAAATTTTCTTTTGTCTATCTTAGGTTAAGAAATTTAGTTTACATTTTTAGAATAAAATTTAGTAGTCTTGCTAGTAGTCCGCGTTTTATTATTTTTACCGTATTTTGTTTAATTGTTTAAATGCCTTTTAATTTTCCAATTAATTGTTGCTTTTATTTAGTAATCATAGCTTACCAAATCAAATATCTTTGCTTTATTCAAATCAGAATCCAAACTTAAATGAGGTTTCAAGTTCACTAGTCGTTGGGGAAACGACCCGGGTGATCATACTTACCTGGTTAAATATACATATTATATATTATATTTTATATATATTTTTGAGAGTGAATTTTATCAAGGGTAACTTGATAACTTTCTTAATTACTCTTAAGGTTATATTTTTATAGTATATTTTATTGTGTATAAAACTCTACACCAACTGCCCAAGGACTGAGATTAAGAAACTCGAAGTCGAATTATGGGAATTGAAAGTGAAGGGTACCGATGTAATAGGGTGCAACCAACGTTTTCAGGAACTGGCACTGCTGTGTGGTAGAATGTTTCCTGAAGAATCTGACAAGATTGAGAAATATGTCGGTGGCTTACCCGACATGATCCACGGAAGTGTGGTAGCATCCAAGCCTAAGACAATGCAAGAGGAAACTGAAATGGCAATCGAAGTGATGGATAAGAGAATCCGCACTTTTGCTGACCGTCAAACAGAGAACAAAAGAAAGCCAGATAATAACCAACAACCACAACACCACGACCAAAACAAGAGGCAGAACACCGGCAGGGCTTATGCTGCAGGGACTGTTGAGAAGAAACAATATGGGGGATCCAAACCCCTATGCTCAAAATGAAATTATCACCACGATGGTCCTTGTTGCTCCTTAAATGCACAAATGCACAAAGTTGGTCATTTTTCACGATGACTATAGATGTATAAAAAATGCAACAATGCTAACCATCGAGGGCACTGGGTCGGGTCAGAAGCCTACTTGTTTTAAGTGTGGAGCCCAAGGACACTTCAAGAGGGAATGTCCCAAGCTGAAGAACAACAACAACCGTGGTAACCAAGTTGGAGGTGGCAATGCTCCAACCAAGGTCTATGCGGTAGGGCATGCAGGGACAAACCAGGACTCCAACGTCATGACGGGTACGTTCCTTCTAAACAACCGCTATGCTTCTATCTTATTCGATACTGGTGCTGATAGAAGTTTGTACCAGTGCATTAGCTCCCCAAATTTGATATCAATACCACTGCATAGATCACTATTATGACGTTGAACTAGCCGACGGGAGAATAATTGGGTTAAACACTATCCTTAGGGGTTGTACATTAAATATCCTAAACCACCCATTCAACATAAATTTAATGCCCGTAGAACTTGGTAGTTTCAACCCTATAATTGGTATGGATTGGTTGGTAAAGTACCAAGCAATCATTGTGTGTGCCGAGAAGATCATTCGTATCCCTTGGGGAAATGAAACATTAATTGTTTACGGTGACAGAAGCAACCGCGGACACGAGGCTCGTCTGCATATTATCTCGTACTCCAAAACATAAGAATACATGCTAAAAGGATGTCCAGTATTTTTGGCACATGTTACTACAAAGGAGGTTGAAGACAAGTTGGAGAATAATCGACTTGAGGACGTACCAATAGTTTGAGATTTTCCTGAAGTATTTCCTGAGGACTTGCCGGGTCTTCCTCCGACTCGAAAAGTGGAATTTCAAATTGATTTGGTACCTGGTGCTGCACCTGTAGCACGGGCACCTTATCGAAGGACGCCTTCTGAAATGAAAAGTAGGTCGAAAAACTGAAGACTGTCCGACAAAGGCTTTTAAGACCCAGTTCCTCACCCGGGGAGCCCCGTCCTATTTGTCAAGAAGAAGGATGGATCATTCTGGATGTGCATTGATTATCAGAATTCAAGAATTAATGATACGTTTTGATCAGCTTCAAGGTCAGTGTCTACTCGAAGATTGACCTAAAGGTCAGGTGTATCCACCACTAAGAGGTCTTCAGAGAAAAGCTTTTTGAAGACCAATTTTAGAACCCGTTACGGCAATTTGAATTTCAAGTATGCCATTTTGGTTTGACAACCACACTGCCGTATTCTGGACCTTAAGTGAAATCGGGTGTGCAAACCATACTTGGATAAATTCCGTAATTGTCTTTATTGAACTAATTCTATATATATTCGAAGAACAAACAAAGCATCGACGAGCACCCTTAATAAATCTTAGAGTTGCATAAAAAGAGGAGTTTGTATTCCAAATTTTCCACGTGTAATTTTGATTCCTAAAGTACAGTTCCTCAGTCACGTGATTGACAGCCAGGGTATTCACGTGGACCCTACCAAGATCGAATCCATTAAAGATTGGGCATCTCCTAAGTCACCAACGGAGATTCGTCAATTTTTAGGTCATTGGGTAATTAATCGAAGATACAATCGAAGGATTTTTGAAGATTGCCAAACCAATACCAACTCACTCAGAAAGAAGGTTAATTTGATCGGTGGTGACAAACAAGAAACGACGTTCCAATTGTTGAAGCAGAAGTTGTGTAGTGCACCAGTTATTGCTTTACCTGAAGGGAGCGAAGATTTTATCGTATACTGCGATGCTTCGATCAAAGGTTTGGGCGCTGTGTTGATGCAAAGGGAGAAGGTGATTGCTTATGCATCACGCCAGCTGAAAATTCATGAGAAGAACTATACGACTCATGATTTGGAACTTGGAGCGGTAGTGTTTTCTCTAAAACTCTGGGGAAACTATTTGTACAGAACCAAGTATACGGTGTTCACAAATCACAAGAGTCTACAACACATTCTTAATCAAAAGGAGATGAATATGAGGCAGCGTCGTTGGTTAGAATTGCTTAGTGATTATGATTGCGAGATTCGTTATCACCCAAGGAAAGCAAATGTTGCCGCTGACGCCTTGAGCAGGAAGGAATGAGAGCCACCATTAAGGGTTAGAGCCTTAGTCATGACTATAGGTTTGAACCTCCCCAAACAAATTTTAGATGCTCAAACTAAAGCACAAAAACCAGAGAACATCAAGAACGAAGATGTTGGATGCATGTTGGTCGAAAATTCTAAAGATCGGGAGAAATTTTGAATGGAAAAGTTGGAACCCCGTACGGATGGAACTCTATGCTTCAATGGCAGGAGTTGGTTACCATGCTATGGTGATTTGTGGACTGTGATCATGCACGAGTCCCACAAGTCAAGGTATTCTATCCATCCAGGTTCTGAAAAGATGTACCAAGACATGAAAAAGCTATATTGGTGGCCCAATATCAAGGCAAACATCGCCACCTATGTTAGCAAATGTTTGAATTGTGCCAAGGTCAAGGCAGAACACCAAAGGCCATCAGGATTGTTGGTACAACCCGATATACCTCAATGGAAGTGGGACAACATCACTATGGATTTTGTCATAAAGCTTCCTAAGTCGTCACAAGGTTACGACACCATTTGGGTGATTGTTGACCGACTCACTAAGTCCGCAATCTTTGTACCAATGAGAGAGACTGATCTAATGGGTAAACTTGCAAGAATGTACCTAAAGGAGGTTTTGTCAGAGTGCAATGGAAATACCTCTCTCGATTTATTTGTGATCGTGATCCTAGGTCGCATCAAATTTAAGACCGCTCACTTCAGAATGCTTTTGGGTATAGTCGATATAGTACCGCGGACAACCACAAACAGACAACAAAGCGAGAAGACTATTCAAACTCTCGAGGATATGTATCGTGCTTGTACAATCGACTTTTGGAAAGGGTTGGTTAACCATTGACCATATTCGAGTTCGTCGTATATTAAATAGCTATCACCTAGCATCAAGGCTCACCATTTGAAGCACTTTACAGTCGAAAGTGGTCGTTCACCAATTTTGTTGGCCGAGTTGGAGAAGTTCACTCACTGCCAAAATATGCAAAGAAACCAACTAAGAAGATCGTTCAAATCAAGTAGAGAATGCAAGCTGCTCGCGATCGACAAAAGAGTTACGCGGATTTCACGCGTAAATTGATGGATTTTTAGGTTGGGATAAATTATCTTAAAATTCACCTGGAAAGGGTCGTACCTTTTAGGCAAATGGGGGAATTAAACCCTTGGTATGTGGACCTTCAAGTTGTTTAGAAAAGGTAGAGAGGTTGCTTACAAGCTTGAGCTACCTGAAGAGCTAAGCAGGGTTCACAATACATTTCATGTATCCAACTTGAAAAAAGTGCATCCGACAACCATAGCAGTTCTGTTGGAGGAACTACATTTTGTTGACAAAGAGTCAATTTTTCGAGGAGCCGTATAAATCAAGGACCGTGAAAGTTAAATGGTTGAAAACGAAAGCCGCATTCCACTAAGTCAAGGTCTATGAACTCAGGAGAGTCCTGAGTTCACAGGAACGCGAAGATCAATTCAAGAAGAAATATCTACACCTCTTCACAAAGACCGCACCATCGTCAAGTGCCGCGTCTTAATCCTTGAGGACAAGGCTCACTTAATGGGGAGAGACTATAACATCCCGTGTTTTAGGGTCATTGACGTCGTCAATAAATTCACTATGCATTTTTAGTATTGTACGTGTTTGCTTTAAATCCTAAACGTTAAGTTAAATCGCGTAAGCTAAAAAATGATCATTCAATTTACGGGCGACATACAATTAAATTTTACATAAGAAAGTGTTATGTAATTATTATATGATAATTATTAACTTTGTTTCAATATTTTATTGGAAGAGAGACGTAAAGTGTTCACCTTTCGCATAATAAAGTACGTATAGCAACCCGAACCCACCAATATATAATTTACGCTTCAACAAATGCCTATTATTATTTCCAATGATCAAAAAGATTATAAACTTTACCCATGGTTCTTAAATAGGACGACCCATATACAAGAAATCAACAAGACTTATACAACTTGCAAGTATACACTTTAATGAATAACATTACACTTTCACATTTACTTACAATTTATACTTTAAAAAGTGCAAGTATAATACTTTCATTTTGCTAGCTAGATATTCTTCCATAATTTCATGGGATGATTCACACATTAGGGAACATAGGAACATAAGAATTAAAGGGAGGACATGTACAAGTATGGAGCTTATAAGACTTATGGCATGTATAGTGATCTTGACCAACTAGTCACCCCGTTTCATGCAAAGTTTCTGCCCCCCCCCCTTGATATTTCTATGAGTTTTGGTCTTTGTTATAAGGCATATGACTAGCACATTTATCATATAAGTCTTACACCTTTTCAAGAGATAAAACACATAAGTCTTCACTTGATAAAAATCAACATTCTCTCCCCCTTTTCTTCCTTATTAACCCACGGCATCAAACACCCCTTTTATATAATTCATAGTTTGATTTTCCAAGGCCATACACACATACCTACATCATATCTAAGATGTCTTAAGTTGTTTGCAAGGGTTGGTTAAAGGTTTACAAGTATTTTAAGCAAGAAAGCACGTTAGGGTTTCTATTGGTATTAGGTTTCTAAGCTTGTACGCTTAGTTTTCATCTAACAAGGGTTTAGTTGTGTTGGGTTATCATCATACATCCATCAATAAGTGATCTTAAAAACTCTAATCACTTTACATTTATCATTTTATGTGTATATATGTTCTATATAGTAAAATCACCATTTAGGATACTCTTGAACATGTGAAATGAGTTTCTACTTGTGATTATGATTTTGAACACTTTTACATATGTTATGTAGTTGATAATATCATGATATAATGGGATTATAAGTATGGTATCATGTTTGTTAAAGTATAAAAAGTTCATGTATAAACTAGTAGTTAAAGTATACTTATGAAAGTTCTTATATAAATAAGTGTGTACACAAATGGATCTTGTGATTTCTTGGACATTTTTGACAATATGGACCTATCGACACTAATTATAATAATATGACATAGTAAAAATAAGTATTGATAACTTGTGGTAGTTTATTAGTTAAAAAGGTATATAAAACAAGTTATAACTAAGTATACATAATGAGTTCAAAAGGGGCTGTTTTGGTTCGTGTATGATGACAGCCCTATTATGTTCTATAAAGATGGTACACCTTATGACAATTCCAAATATGTAAAGAACTTAAAAAACCGACTTATAACGAAAAAGACACGGCAAATACGGCGTTTACGATAATTAAAGTTTATAAAAGTAATTTTATAAATTATGAACAGTAAAATTTACTATTCATGACAGAAACATATATTTTGAAAACATCAATAAGATGATAGAACTTTCAATAACAAAGACTACTCAAAGAATCGCTTTAAAAACGTAGCTATAACGAATAAAATACAATTTACGGGTTTACGTTTATTAAAGTTTAAAAAATAAGTTTTATAACTGGTATCAACAGTAAAAATCCACTATTCATCGAGACATGAAGTACAAAATGTCATAATTTGGATACGTCGTCCGTTAATACGAAAGTGTGGACTTAAAAACGCAAGAAACGTAACATGAAACGTGAAAGTAAGTCATTTTTACCAAAAGATATAGTTATAAACGTTTAACTTACAATAATGATTTCACTAAAAAAATAGATGGTGATTTTTAAAAAAAAAAAGCTAAATAGAATAATAATGGTATAGTTACCCATGTTATTAGTACTTTACGACCTATATGGATATGTTGCACTCGATCATAACCGAGACACATTTTCTGTGATACACTTGATTATTCGCTCACGTCAAGTTGAGTGTCATAGCCCTAGTTTTTACATGATTGTTTTATAAGTTTTTTGGTTTAGAAACATGCACAAATTAATAATAGGACCACAGTGGAATAAGGTTTAATATTATGAATACGTTTTCCTAAGTAGCATAACCCTAGTTGAGCCCCATTCTCAAGAACTTCAAGTTACTGGATTGTGAGCGCGAATGTTATGAATAGATCTATTAGGATTGACATCCCCGTTCGGGTGATTAGCTATCACTGGGCAAACGAACGTATACCATGTCAAACATAGGATGTTGCGGGTTAGAACATCATCACGGGCAATGTAGGCCATTTATATGGTATTCATTTATGTCGAGCTTCAGTGTCATGAGCTTAGGGCAACATAATTACATTTATATGATGTCTGCATCTATTGCATTATCATACACTTGGGAAATCTTGTGGTCCTACAATATACGATTTATCAAACCTATGAATTCACCAACATTATTGTTGACGTTTTAAAGTAATGTTTTTCAGGAGGTCAATAAGCACGAGGTGCAAGGGATACATTGGTGGTTTTGATTTGGATATCATGCATTAAAGATTTTGTCGCATCACATTTTGTATATCTGTTATAGGCTAGAAATCTTTGTATTTTGAACAAGTGAAGCTTCGGGCTTATGTAACAAATACTTTGTTAAATCCAATGTATCGGTTTTAAATGACTTTTTGGTCGTTCTATATATATCTTGTGTTATTGATCTATGAAGTAACATGCCCCGGACCCTTATTCCGCTGCGACCCAATTTGGGGGTGTAACAACTACAAACCAATATCACACTTCTAATACAATCCTTCTATTTCCTCAAATTACCCACCATTAAGCACAATAAGAAAAATGAACTTGAGTAGTAGAAACTCACACTAGCAGTAGTAATAATGACTAGCAGTAGTAAAAACCTTCACCTCAATGACGCATGTAAATGTTTAAACATTTTTACAATAAGCTTCCCCTGAAAACAATGTTTTAACCATTTCTTGAATCTTCAATTTTGTAGGCTCTATGTAATGATTACTGATGAAGAAAACTAAGTATAACGAACTTGATGCTGAAGTAAACCCCCAAACTAGTGTCTTATATCTGTACTATCCATGTAATCGAAACATATAAATTAAATCTATGAACTAAAGTAGATCGCAATCTCTTGACAAAAATCCTCATAACTATAGACCACAACGATTTCTCAATCATGACCAAAGTTTGACCAATTTAACCATTTTCCATTTTCGTCATTACTTATTAGCCAATTTATCCGTTTTAATCGTCCGTATTGTCAAGTTTTTACCTATTGGACCCGGAAGTCCAATGTTAGTCCATTAACTCTCATTAAGTCCAACTTGTCACATTTGAATTCAATTTGAGTCCATAAGTCCATTTACGTGTTATTAGGCCTTAAGGTCCATTACGGTTTTAAATATAGCCGGATAATTAAACAAAGTTCACAACCTTTATATAAGTCTAAATTATAAATCGAAGCCCAATAGGCCTTAAGCCATACCCAAGACAAGCCATAAGCCGAAACACAATAAACCTATCAAATATGCCGTGCCTAATAAGCCAAAACTGTTGATCCCCATGAACAGATCTTCTTAGCTTGTTAAAGCTTAGTTAACCTAGATAAATCCAAACTAACTATAAGAGTAACTGTGATTGTGAATACTCCAAGTTATGCAGAAACTAACTTGTAATACTAAGAAGAACAATGAATACTAAACTTTGAATATATTGATTGATAATATTCTGCCCAGGTTACAGAATAACTAACTATGAGATTTGTAATTGAAGTGCTTTTCTAACTATGCCGTAGGGTTCCTTTTATACACTAAGGAAACCCTAATGGGCTTACAAAACGAGTATAATGATAATGCATATCTATTCCTAATTTAACTCATGCATATCATAATAGCAGTACTAACTATATAAGACTAACAGCACTAAATATTAACTAACAGTACTAACTATACTGGCAGTACTAACAATGTACTGGCAGCACTAACTATTGTAGCTAGCAGTACTAATAACTTAGACTATTTTCTTTAAACTTCAACAGCAACACAATCTTGAACCAGCAGTATTAACTTCCAAAACTAACAGTAGTAACTTCAGAAGCCTTCAATTCCCAAAAATCCTCCCCTAAACTTGATATTCACTTTGTTAATCATCAAGTTTCTTCAGTATCAGCATCTTGATCATCAGGAGGATGTATCCAAACACTCTTCTACTTCTGAAGTTGTGATCTTGTAAATCTGAGAAGCTCAAATGCCATCTCACTTTCATAATCAACCTCTAGTCTTCTATTTAGCATCCTTGAAAGCATTTCTTGAGTTAGAGGATATTTCTTCTCAATCATCATGTGAATAGCAACTCCAGTATTCATCAACAGTACATGAACTCCACATGAGTCAAACAATCTCCAGCTTATCAAGTTGTAGTCCTGTTGATTCTTCCATATTTCATCTTCTTCATTAGGCTCAAATAAGATCTTCAGATCTCCCCAAAGTAACAAGTCATATCCTTCTGGACTTATTGTATCATACCTTTCTTGTACCAGTCTGTATAGATCCAGCACATCTTGCCTATCAAAATCATCAAGCATTTCACTGAATATTTTGTAATTTTTAGAACTTCTGACTCGCAAAAACTAATCCTTTATATATACATATATATATAAATATAAATAGACACAAGGATCAAGATCGACGAAAT
>BQNB010120284.1:0-20661 GCA_026074375.1 Tanacetum coccineum
ATGGCCATGCGGGATAGAACAGGAAACTGATTTTCCTTTGATTTCCAAAACCCCAATACATCATAAGATGCAAAGTCCTGAGACAAAATCTGTTTTGAGATATTGCTCATACTCGGAGGACATTGTAGGATCACCCCTTGACTTCTTTTTTTATGTTGGGTTAAACCGTGTAGCAAACGAGCATAAGGATCACGACTCACCCCCAATGAAGAACCTCCACCACTTGTTGATTGAGTCTGGTTAGTACCATATTTTGAATAATACATTTTATCCAAAAAAATCCGGGTCGGGTCCAAACCGGTTCCAAAAACCGGTTCCAAAACCCGGTGGTCAAACCGGTGGCGGCCGAAAAAAGCCAAACCGGTTCCAAACCCCCGGTTTGGCCAAAAACCGGAACCGGTTTGGTCAAAACCGGGTTTGACCGGTTCGGTTTTCGGGTTGGAACCGGTTTCCGGTTTGGCAACCGGTTTTTTTGCTCACCCCTATATTTGGTAAAATTAACCAAACATTCAAACATTTTTTAGCAGTTATATTGTCCCCTTCACTTTTTTTATCCTTATTGGTATCCCAGTTGGAAGACCAAAACAAGTGCAACAAATTATGATAGGTCACATGCCATTACAAGTTGCACAACAGTTATAATGAACAGGTAAAATGCCGATAACTTAGTATCATAATCTGAAAATCATGCGCATGAACTTAGCAGAAAATACTAAGCATTGCAGGTTGCACTTCCGTCTGTCAAGTTACATAATCCATTTAATAATACATGTGAAACCTCAAGTTCCATAATCAGGTCACCCAATGATAGACCATTACAACAGTCAACTTTGACTTTTGACAACAATACACCTAAAGACACAAATTAAGTAGGAACGAGATCGAAATCTTCATCTGCACCTCCTACCAAAAAGAAAAAAAACAATGCTTAAGATTCAGGAATGCATTTTTCGAAAATGTATTCAGTGGAACACATTGATTCAGTAGTATGAAGATATTGTTCATCTTCGTGAGCAAAACGGTCACTAATATCACCTGAAACCAGAGTCATACTTCCTTGACACAGGGCTATTCGTTCACGGTGAAGAGATACCAGCCGTACCATACAGAAGTTTTCAAAACGAAAAGAAGTTAGAAGATAATGATCTTAGCAGGACGGTTTTTAAAGGAAAGTACTAGCCACCTGAAGATTTTAAGGCTTAAGAACTGAGGTTTATATACTAAGTTGTTGGGGTCTTTGAAGACTCCAGCAACTTCGGGACATTGACAGCGTACGTAAAGATGGAAGAAGAGAGTGGTGCTGCCGGGACAGGGGAATGAGTGTTCGCAAAAATGTAAGTTTTTTGTTGTGTAGTGTTAGGAAGCTGAAACTTGAATTGAATTGAATTATAATTCCGGCTTCTTTTGTAGAATTTTGTAAATTATTGATGCTACATTTACTAAAGCAGAATGTTAGAAATTTATAGTTTTAGATTTCTGTGTTGCTTTTTATTACTACTTTCTGATGCAACAACGCAAAAACTTCCGTGCTAACTCTAACTTTATAATATTATACTTTCGTACACAAACACCCCGCCGCGAAGCGCGGGTATAAAAACTCGTTAATAAACATTTAAACGATAGTTCCTACTTCCCAACACATGGCAATATGGCATCATCAACTCAAAACAGAATAAGCTCCTTTCACATGCCACTATCAGCTCCCAAGCAAAATACAGGTAATCTTACCAACATAATCAGTCTATGGACTAAGGACTATAGGGAATGTGTAATACCTCCGGGCTGCTAACGTCTTGGGCCAAAGATGTCGCGGTAGAGAGACTGAAACTCCTTTGGGATCTCATCGCCTTGGGTCGGGTCATAATATTTGGACACGACACCTGTCAGATGGGATGAGGTATGAGACATCTGTGGAATCTGAGATGTATCGATTCCGTGCACATTGTTACCTTGGTTCGAAGAAATTCCACAGCTGATTCAGCTCCTGCTGGTGAATGGATTGTTGCCTCTCGATTTCACAGATTATAGCATGAGCACGGACTTCTGCTCGTCTTTCTGTTTCTTGTTCTCGACGTTCTGCTTTTAAAGCTTGACCTTCCATCTTCTTTTGTATGTTGTTAACCATTTCTTCTGCTTGTTTTCTTATTTCCTGTTCTCGATGTTTTGCCTCTAATGCTTGAAATTCCATCTGTTTTTGTATGTTGTTAACCATTTCTTCTGCATGTTTTCGTAGTTCTTGTTCTCGGCGTTTTGCCTCTAATGCTTGGAATTCCATCTGTTTTTGTATGCTGGCAACCATTGTTATTAGTTCACTGTGTTGTTTTAGAAATAGAGAAGATTGCTTGTTAATCAGGTTTTCGATATTGGTCATGTCCACGAGTGGCATGAATGGTGGTTGTGGGACACCTGGAGGCTCAACTGGAGCTTCACCTTCTGTGACTATTTTTGGGAACGTGATTCGTTGCTGCTTCGCATAATCATCAATTATGTATTCCGTCGGAGATTCTGAATATCTGAGATTATGGACCGATGACCTCCATATAAAGAGGTGCCCTCAACATATTCATCTTTAGACACAGCTCCTAATCGATCGAGTATCTCTGAGATGTAGTTTCCATATGGAATAAATATTCTATGTTCTTTCTCATACATATCCCAGATGTTATCGATCATTATATGTGCAAAGCTAAACAAGTATTCTCCTGTGAATAACGAATGTAGAAGCCAAATACATTGGGCACTGACATAATCCATCTTTTCAACACCTTGGAGAAATGTTGAGGTGACTATTCTTGACAAAATCTTGACAAGCGGTGTCATTTTTGAAATACTATACATTCCATTGCATGACTTCACAGCTTCAACTGTTCCAAACACAGTTTTGCTGGCTTCAAGCCATCTTATTTTGTTTTCTTCTTTGGTGGGTTGAAAATCATTTATGTTATAACGAGCATATGGCAAATCTGTGCGAGTGTCAACTTTGAGAAGATCCCGAATGACTGCAGGTGTGATTGTATATGATTTTCCATCAACAATGCCAGTCAATGTATCCCCGTTTCTTGATAATGATGCAGTCCACTGAATGACAACACGTTTATAGATTTTGTCACACTTGAAATTAAGCAACTGTTCCCAGCCCACTTTTGCAAAACGTTCTCTGACCGTATAACCTTCAAATTCTGTGGGATGCAATGATTTGGCTTTCATAACATCTTCGAGTTTCATTAAGAACAAGTCCTCTCTTTGTTCGAGAGGGTGTTGAGACAATGTTAACCCATGAATGAATTTCAAAGGTCTATTACGGGTGTCGTCCCTTGGGCGTTTGGCTCCATTTTGGGTTTTCCTCATATCTGTGAAAACAAACAATTTTTATCAATATGCATAAAAGTTTATCTGTAATTATATCGCACAATGACCCTGTTCTATCTTTAATCATTGACGCAAAAATCCGTGATTAGTTATGGTGATGTCTAGTTTGCAACTCATTCAGGTTTGGGATTGCTTATTTTGAACAGCTTATTTTCATAAAGTAATAGTGGTACAATAAGCATCTGCTTATATCCCGAACAATACTGTAAAAGATAAACCCTTTAATCCGGACACTCCAAACTAATTACTCCGCATTAGCTAAAAAAATCACTGAAATAATGTCGCAGACTCGGAGTGTACGCTAAAGCGCCCACAATCCATGATCCTAGGTGAATCATACCCAATCTGGTACACTAGAGTTCCCGAAACATCGTCGTAGCGTTTCCATTCAGTCATTCACTACCTAATTTATATAATTCTTATTGGTACACAAGCCTCTAAATGAAGTTTGATCTTTCTACACATTCACTATGTTTAAAAGAATTTTTTTGGCTAAAATTTTCTTCCCAAAAATGGGAGAAAATGGAAGGAAAATAACTTTTTACATGTCAAAAGACATATTTGTCCTTGCTTTTTGAACTTTAAACCTCTCAAACATGTGTATAATTGTAATTAGATCAACTTTTTTCTTTTTTTTTCCTTCAACTCAAGAACACAAATATTTTTATTAATTTTTAAAAATTTTCTTTCCTTTACCTTTCTTTTACTTTGTTTTCTTGTGGTTTAAAACTCGAGAACGCAGCGTTTAAAAAACTTATTTCATATATAATCATATCGATCCGAAATGTGAACCCCGCCCCCCCCCCCCCCCACCTGCTTTTTTTTTTGGTTTACATGGTTTCCGACTCGACATTGCGACTAAATCGGACAGCTTCGTGTATTTAGTGAAACTTAGAATTTGTGTATAAGGCTGGATGGAGTGGTGGTGAGAAACCCACGACACGTTAGCGCCACATTAGCTTTCTCTCTCCAAATAAAACTCACCTTTCAACCGTAATAACAACTCACCTTACCAGTAAAACTCACCTTTCATTAAAATAACCATTTTATATAAAATATAACCCACTAAATACTCACACACACTCACAACCAATTAATTATACTTAATAAAAAAGAAATTGGGCCACTTTTTTAAACTCACCGTGAGGTGAGTATCTCACTTATCAGCCAAAAAATTAAGTCAAACTCACCTTGATAATGTTAACTCACCTAGGTGAGTTTTGCCACCGGCGTGGCACTCGCGCGCGAGTGGGAAACTCACCTAGGTGAGTTTGCACCCACTCCGTCCAGCTTGTATCCTAAATTATTTGCTTCTATACAAATTATCAAGCGCCCTTTTTTTTACTTTGCATACAAAATAATCACAAGATTCTGACAATAAATAGACTAAGCAACAATTGGGGCCTTGGGGGTGTATGATTATAATACACCAACAAAATAAACAAATATGAATTTTTGTGTTAAAAAGAGAAGAAGAAGAAAGAGTTTACCTTACTTGTTCCTCCTAATGTTGTGCTTTTATGTTTTTCTGCATATTTTGAGTTTGAGGGGAAATAACACAATGGCAAAAAAAAGATTGTTGTACTTGTTTAGAAACATAATGCAAAGTTATTTGGACACAGCAACCGTCGCTGCGGGTTTTCAAGATTCTCATAATGACGCTAGTGGACTAGCGGTCTAGGCGCAGGTGGAAAAGACTACACATTCAAATTTTTGAAGTTTGATCTTAACACAATATTATCTCTCTTTTGCGTGGTGCTCCTGTGGTGTTTCTTGGCTCACAAAAAGTGGGATGTGTTTAGTTGTGAAAAAAATTGCATGTTTTTCTGTTTTTAAATTCTTAGAGAAGGGATGATTTTTCTTCTTTAAAGAAGAGTTTGAGAATTTTTTAAAACCTGTTTAGATAATAGTTGTATTTTTTTAAAAAAAAATAAAAAATATTCAAATGGGTCTATTTTCACTCATTTTTCTTTTCATATTTAATACTCCATCCGTCCCAAATTAATAGTCCCTCTTTCCCTTTTGGGTTGTCCCAAAATTATTGTCCCGTTCTAAATATAGTTCTAATGAATGTAACAAGTTTATCATATTGCACCTAATGATATTAAGAATTACAAACATCATTCAAATATTTAATTAATTGCATAAGGGCAAAACTGTCATTTTGCAAAAAAGTAAGAGAGAATGAAGTAATGATTATGTTTTCTTAAACTGTTTGTTTTTTGTCGGGGGACAATAATTTTAGAACGGAAAAAGTATTTTTTTCATATTAGCTCTTTGTATACGATTATAAAATTAATAAAAAATAAAATGCAAATGAAATTAATAAAAACTAATTACAATCATAAGCATATATTTAATTTGCAATATACTCGAAATTAACATTACCGAATCATAAGCATATATTTAATTTGAAGTATACTCGAAATTAACATTACCGAACATATATAAATCTTAATTAAAATTACTTTTTCGTCCGTTTTTTTACATTTTTGTTAGATTTCTTATGTTTTCGTCTGTTTTTTTTGCGTTTTCGTCTGATTTCTTACGATTTCATCCGTTTTTTACGTTTTCGTCTGTTTTTTACGTTTTCGTCATATTTCTTACATTCTCGTCTTTTTTACGTTTTCGTCCGATTTCTTACGTTTCCGTCCGTTTTTTTACGTTTTCGTCCGATTTCTTACGTTTCCGTCTGTTTTTTTACGTTTGCGTCCGATTTCTTACGTTTTCGCCCGATTTCTTACGTTTTCCCCCGATTCCTTACGTTTTCGCTCGTTTTTTTACGTTTACTTCATATTTCTTACATTTTCGTCCGTTTTTTATGTTTTCGTCTGATTTCTTACGTTTTCGTCAGATTTCTTACGTTTTCGTCTGTTATTTAATGTTTGGTCCGATTTCTTAGGATTTCGTCCGTTTTTTACGTTTCCGTCATTTTCTTACGTTTTCGTCCGATTTCTTACGTTTTTGTCCAATTTCATACGTTTTCGTCCGTTTTTTACATTTTTGTCAGATTTCTTACGTTTCCGTCCTTTTTTACGTTTTCGTCATATTTCTTACGTTTTCGTTTGATTTCTCACGTTTTCGTCAAATTTCTTACGTTTTCGTCCACTTTTTTACGTTTTTGTCAGATTTCTTACGTTTTCGTCTATTTTTTACGTTTTTGTCTGATTTCTAACGATTTCGTCCATTTTTTACATATTCGTTCATTTTTTTACTTTTTCGTCGTATTTCTTACGTTTTCGCTCTTGTTTTACGTTTTTGTCCAATTACTTACGTTTTCGTCTGTTTTTTACGTTTTCGTCCGATTTCTTACGATTTTGTCCGTTTTTTACGTTTTCCTTCATTTTTTACGTTTCCATCAGGTTTTTACGTTTTCGTCAGATTTCTTACGTTTTCGTTCGATGTTTTATATTTTCGTCCGTTTTTTACGTTTTCGTCCGAAACTTAAGAAATCGGACGAAAACGTAAAAAGACAGACGAAAACGTAAAAAACAGACGAAAACGTAAGAAATCGGACAAAAAACGTAAACAAGGGTCAAAAACGTAAAAAACAGACGAAAACGTAAGAAATCGGACGAAAACATTAAAAAACGGACAAAAAGTAAGAAATCGGACGAAAACGTAAGAAATCGGACGAAAATATAAAAAAACGGACGAAAACGTAAGAAATCTAACTAAAACTTAAGAAATCAGACTAAAACGTAAGAAATCGGACGAAAACATAAGAAATCGGACGAAAACGTAAAAAACATACGAAAACGTAAGAAATCTGACGAAAACGTAAGAAAACGGGCAAAAACGTAAAATACAGAGGGAAACTTAAGAAACGGACGAAAAAGTAAGAAATCGGACGAAACGTAAGAAATCGGACGAAAACGTAAGAAATCGGACGAAAACGTAAAAAACAAACGAAAACGTAAGAAATTTGACGAAAACGTAAGAAAACAGGCGAAAACGTAAAAAACGGACGAAAACTTAAGAAATCGGACGAAAACGTAAAAAACGGACGAAATCGGACGAAAACGTAAGAAATCGAAAAAACGTAAAAAGCGGATGAAAACGTAAAAAAACGGACGAAAACGTAAGAAATCAGACAAAAACGTAAAAAACGGAAAAAAACCGACGAAAACATAAAAAGACTGAAGAAACGTATAAAAAGTTCAAAAATGTATGAAAACACCATAATTTAGTGGGTCGACCTGACCCAAATCGTTTGACCCATGACCCGTTAGACTCATTTTTAAAACATGACCTGTTTGACCCATGACCCATTTGACCCATGACCCAAACCGACCCATTTGCCACCTCTAGACAGGGTTAGAATATTGGTACTCATGTTTTATTTGGTTTGAGTT
This sequence comes from Tanacetum coccineum, assembly GCA_026074375.1. NCBI lineage: Eukaryota > Viridiplantae > Streptophyta > Magnoliopsida > Asterales > Asteraceae > Tanacetum > Tanacetum coccineum. The sequence goes on from BQNB010120284.1 coordinate 7,725, forward strand.
ATATTTACGTTTTATTTTGTTAGGTAAATAAAGAAATGGAGAATAGTAAATTGTGGTTTTCTATGTTTCCATATAAATTTAAAAAATGAGAATTTTTTGTTTTTTGAAAAATATTAGAAAAAAATGCAACTAAATAAGTTTTTAGTTTTTTCATTCTCAAATGAAAAATTTTCTGAAAAAATGGGATATTTTTCCCCAACTAAACACACCCTATATGTTTCGTACTTTTTCTATCTTTTTGTCTTTTTGGTTACAGTACAACATTATGCTTTATCGGTTTATATTTCGTACTTTTTGACAGTTTAATACTTTTGACTTGTTATACTTTATAATTTTCGTGTTGCACTCTGCGTTTCATAGTTTTATAACATAAACAAAATTATAAAAATAAAATAAAAAATATTAAAAATAAAAAAAATCAGAAAACTTAGGGGGGAGAGGGGTACAAATGCCTTTTTAAGGGGTATTTATAACATACCCCCTTTTATATTAAACAAAATAACCAAACCTCTCGTAATTTGATCGGACATGTGACCGAACATTTTTTTTAAATTAAAATCTCATTAATTAAAACAAAAATAAAATTAATAAAATAAAATTAATAAACATAATAAAAATTAAAACTTAAACTAATAATTTAGATTCAAGCGCTCCTTGTATAATGGAACTTTTTATAAGAAATATAGGGTATTTTTAAAACTTATAAATTATAATGAAGAATAATGAGGGTTTTTATAATAAGAAAAGGTTTTTTTTTTAATATACACAAACACCTCTAGATTTTTGCCTTCTTTTCTTTTAAAAGTCGCTAGGCAGACCAAATAAATGAAAAGGTGAGATTGGTTTGGTCGGTCAAAAAGCAAAGTAATGGGGTGTTTGGTCGAGTCATGTGAAGACCGACCATTTCATTTGGTGGGAGTACGCATAGTCTTAAGGCATTGGTTTGTAAATGGGATTTAAATTTGAGTTAGAATTAGATTTTTTAGGAGCGAGAAAATATTTTATAAAATAATAAATTATTATTATTATGGTCTACTCCTTTCGTTTTGAAATTATCGTTTACAGACAAAAAACACACAGTTTCAGAAAAACATTATAACTACAGCTTTTTATTTTTTACGTCTTGCAGAATGACAGTTTTACTTATAACTAATTAATTTAAAACTTCTTGTATGTTTGTTATAATAACCTTAAGTGAGGGTAATATGGTAAACTCGAATAAAATTATCTATCTATTTTTAGAAGTGAACAATTATTTTAAGACAACCCAAAATAAAATAATGAACAATAATTTTGAAATAAAGATACTAATATATAAATTTATAAATAACTAAAGCACAAAGAAACAAAATCATAAGGTTGAAAATGAAAAATGATAGTATATAGCAAAGAAACAAAACTAAAACACAAAACCAGACAAGTCACCACGGATTTGTGCATGTCAAATTTTTTGCTAGGACTACCAGTTTCTAACTCCTTATTTTTACTATCAAACATTATTTTTAGTTTGATGCTCATTTTCAAAAGTCAAAGATGCATAAACAACACACACCCTTAGGGCCCGTTGGGTTTGTGAGAGGGTTTAGGATTTAGATTTAAATTATGATTTAAATTTGGATTTGGATTAGGATTAGAATTTGGTTTTGATATTAAATGATGAGAGAGAAAAATATCTCTACTATTTTATAAAGCATTAGTTCATTTTAATTTTAAAAGAAGTCTTAAAATTTTTAAGTAAAAAATATTTCTTTCTTAAGAAATCTAATACAAGCCATTAGTCAACCTCGCCTTAAATGCAACGTTTTTACAAGCCAATATGTAACCTTACCTTAAATAACCTTAAATGTATACGTTTTTTCATAATAATCAACCCATTTAAAAGGTCACTGCAACTTTGTAACTATCCATTTGATAAAACATATATAAACTCGCACACAACACACCCCACTCTATTTTCTATGAAAAAGTCTCCACATTCAAGATCGTTCCCCACTATAGTTAGTTTCTTCTTCTTCCTTTAAGTTTTTATTTTTTAACTAATATTGCATGTGATGACGTTTATGGACAACGGCATACAAAAGGATTTGTGATTGCCTGAGAAGGAAACGAGGTGTTAGATCTTGCTAACCTATTTTAGATTTTTGGGTTGTTCAGTAGATTATTAATGTTATTCTCCATATTCAGGATTGTTTCCCACTACAGTTAGTTTATTCTTCTTCTTTTAAGTTTTTACAAGTCAATATGTAATCTAACCTTAAATGACCTTAAATGTATACGTTTTTCATAATAATCAACCCATTTACAAGGTCACTGCAACTTTGTAACTGCCAATTTGGTAAAACATATATAAACTCCCACACAACAACACACCCCACTCTATTTTCTATGAAAAAATCTTCACATTCATGATTGTTCCCCACTACGGTTAGTTTCTTCTTCTTCCTTTAAGTTTTCATTTTTTAACTAATATTGCACGTGATGATGTTTATAGACAACGACATACAAATGGATTTGTGGTTGCCTGAGAAGGAAACGAGGTGTTAAATCTTGCTAACCTATTTTAAATTTTTGGGTTGTTCAGTAGATTATTAATGTTATTCTTCATATTCAGGATTGTTTCCCACTACGGTTAGTTTATTCTTCTTCCTTTAAGTTTTTATTTTTCCTTAACTAATATTACACGTGATGACGTGTATAGACAACGGCATACAAATGAATATGTGGTTGCCTGAGAAGGAAACGAGGTGTTAGATCATGTTAACCTATTTTAAATTTTTGGGTTGTTTAGTAGATTATTAATGTTATTCTCCACATTCAGGATTGTTTCCCACTACGGTTAGTTTCTTCTTCTTCCTTTAAGTTTTCATTTTTCTTTAACTAATATTGTGTGAGTGTAAATATTACGATATTTAATCTATACGATCTTTTTATGTTTTTGTGATGATAAACATGTGACTTGTAATACATAACCTAAAGTGTGCAAGTTACTCGTAATCACAAATCATCAATGCATACATGCATCAACATCTCTCGACATCTCAAGTACGCATCAAGACGAACATTGGTTTACATCCGACGTAAATCACATAAGGTATGTACAAACAAATCATTAAACATGATTAGTAATCAAGAAAATAATTTTTCTTATTAATCCATCACATTTCTACAAAACTATATTTTTACAAAATACACAAAATAGTTTTGCTAAATAAAAACAAAAATAATGTTTTATTTGAAATTCAAATTTTAAATTCAGTTTTCCCCCCCAAAACTGAATACAGCTCAGCCAGATAAATCTTTCCAACAAAAGGATAAAAATCGGAGCGTCAGTCTAGAGGCGGCCCCCTTAGTGCCTAGGGCCGCCCCCATATATATATGGGGCCGCCAGGACCGCCACCAGCTGACCGTTGGATTTCCCTGCCTATAAATACTGCACTCTCTCCTGCAGAAAATTAACCCTCTTTGCACATATTTTTTAAATTCTTTTCTCTCTCTAAAATCCCCTTTCTCTCTCTAAATCTCTTAATCACTAACATAGTTTAATCTTGTTTAAATGTGATCCAATCTTCTATCCTTTCCTTCTTCCCTCAAGTGCAAGAGAAGAACTTCGGTCATCTTCAAGATCCGAAGTTATGTAGTCTAGTTAGTCCATTTGTAACATTTGTTACATATAGATCGAGTCCATGTCTTCCAATCTTTAGTAGTGTGTAGATCCAAATGATGTATATATTTGGATGGGTTTATTGTGGGTTGGTTAGTATTTTGGGCCTTAAAATACATTAGTGTAGTGGTAGATTGGTTCTAGCTAAGATTAGGACTCGACATCTAGCTTAGTGTCGGAAAATAATGTAAGCATTGGTATAAGGTTTTCTCCGCCGAAAGGGAGCTTGTTGATTAGTGAAGTAACTCTCGAGTTGGATACTCGAGGAGTGGAGTAGGGCGAAGAGGAGCTTCGTGACCGAACCACTATAAATCATCGTGTCGGTTTGCATTTTCTTTTACCTTTCTCTTTACTTATGTCTTTACATTTATCGCTTTACTATTACACTTGCATTGTGCTTATGATTGTGTGAATTGTTGTCTATGTTGTGTTAGTCATGGTTGTGTAGCTCTTTGTAGTAAACATTGTGAGTGTAGATATATTGGTAGAATATGCACTAGTTATTGTAAATCTATTATCGACACTTCTCATATTGCGTCAAACTTGATTGGTGATTTGATACAAATGATCTAGTCCGAAAACCTCTTCTGGAGGCGGTCTCTTTAAATAGGGCGGCCCCTGATGTACTAGGCGGCCCCCATATATTTATGGGACCGCCGGCAGAGAGTGATTTAAAAATTGATACAAAATATTTAAAGTTTTTAAAAGGAAACGTATTCCTCCCCCCATCTACTGTTTCCACACACTATATACAAAGTGTGCTGAATTTTATTTTACCCATTTTCCTAACTTTAATGACAAATAACTATGGCAAAAAAGACATGCAGACGAGGCCTTATTTGTAACACCCCCAAAAACGTGTCGTGGCAAAAATGTGTCCAGGGGTGTTACTTCATAATACACAGCGCTAGATACAAGAGAACGACCTCTAAATGTGTCGTTTGAAAAGTAATCTCGTTGATTTCCTTGAAATTGATATAACATTTTTCCCATAATTGCATCACAATGAAAAGCTTGAAAGCGATACAACGAGATTTGATCATTTGTATATAAGTAGAAATCCATGAATGAAATCTTGTCATTTTAGACTCCAATGCACATCAGATAATCCAAGCATCTAATTCACCTGAGAAAAACATGCTTAAAAGCGTCAACATAAAGTTGGTGAATTCATAGGTTTGATAAATCGTATAATGTAGGACCACAAGATCTCCCATTTGTATGATAATGCAATAGATTGCAAACATCACATAAATGTAATTACGTTGCCCTAAGCTCATGACACTGAAGCTCGACATAAATATATTGCAATATAAAATTGCCAGCATTGCCCGTATTGATGTTCTAACCCGTTGTTCGGTCAAACCGCACAGTGATCATGACTCAACCCGCACGGGGATGTCAATCCAATAGACTATTTAATAACCATTTTCGCGCTTCACTCCAGTAATTAAATTAACCAGTTCATGATAATGGGCTTCTTTGGGTTATCGTAACTTAGGCAACACGTAATCATAATATAAAATTTCCCACTTGTGTCCAATTGTAAAAACCCATGCATATGTTTCTCACCCCAAAACGCAACCATAAGTTAACCAAGTATTTGTATCTACCAGCGCGATATATATAATAAGTATGTAAACCAATTTTGTAATAACCATGTAAATGCATATTTAAACAAGCATGTTCTCACCCCAAAAATATATGTAAAACCAGTCAAACATGGGGCTATAAACTCACATTGATGATGAAGAACGATTGGCGGGAATGTACACATTGAGTACAAGACCACAAACGGAAAGACCGGAACGGCTCGATCAAGAAGTTGCGATTTATCTTAACAGCTAAGTCCCACTAGCCTAGGATAATGTATTTGGGCTTCCGATGAATGGTTACATCAACGCGACACGTTGATAAAGATTTAGATTTAAAGTTGTAATAGTTTGGTGGTTGGTTAAATAAAATAAACCGAAAGTAAACGCAAAGTGTGTAATATATTTCCGTATATATTACATATGAAAAATGAACAAGTATATAATTCGTACCGTGAATTATATAACGAAGATAGACAATCCAAAGATTTATGTGAAGTATATAATACTTTACAGGTATTATATAAGGAACGTGAGAAAATAATTGAAACAAAATATTTCGACACCAATTTAATTAATAAAAAGTTCTTGCATAAAAGTAGACACACGTCTTAAAGTTATGAATTAAACAACCGATGTTTGTAAAGCTTTTTACAAAAGTTATGATTTTACCTTCTCGTCAGGAATTTATAAAATAATATTTTATAAATTAATCTTTCGTCATATTGACGGATCGTAGCTAAAATCGTTGTCTCATTTGTAAAAGTATAATTCTTATTCGTTGTCGAGTTATTGTACAGTTATAATTTAATATATCTTTAAAATATAACTTAGTCCCTTTTACCGGGTTTCTAGAATAATAGAGGTTTAGTAAAACATTACTAAATATAGAAATTTATATAAATTTCGCCATGACATTTCCGTTTATATATCGTTTCCCATGTTTATAGAATCTAATGTTCTTCCACTTAATAACAAAATCAATATTTCAAACATCCGCGTGTTTTAAATATCTATATATATATTTATATATAAACTAAAACAAAGTAATAAATGTTACATTTATTTAACCATTTTAAACCACCAATATATCCGGTTTTATATTTATAAATTTTACGATATATTTATTGTTGATTTATATAATCCAAACGCACCCTCGTTGTTTCGCTAAACCAAACGTGCCCTTTGTGTCTCTCTCTAAAACCAAACACACCCTTATGGTGTTAAACCCGTATCCAAACACACCCTTTGTGGTGTCTGTTAACCCAAACAGCCCTTTATGGCTGTTAACCCAAACCAAACACACCCCTTGTGCAATTCTGCTATCCCAAACGCACCCTAATCGTCAAACTGTCAAACCAAACACACCCCTTGTGCAATTCTGCTATCCCAAATGCACCCTAATCGTCAAACAGTCAAACCAAACACACCCCTTGTGCAATTTCGCCATCCCAAATGCACCCTTATCGCAAATCTGTCAAACCAAACGCACCATTGTGCGGTTACACAGCCAACCAAACACCCCTTTTGGCAGTTCTACTAAACCAAACGCACCCTCTTGGTGCTCTACTTAAACCAAACGCACCCTATGTCGTGAATCTGTTAAACCAAACATGCCCTAGTGTTTCTATTACAGCCAAATGCACCCTATGTGATATTAGGGAAACCAAACGCACCTGTTGGTGCATTTATCAAAACCAACGCACCCTTTTGGGTGTTAAGAAAAACCAATCGCACCCTTTGGTGCTTAATACAAATAAACAAACACCCCTATGTTGTTTCGGTTAAACCAAACGCACCCTAGTCGATTAATACGAATAAAAAACACCCTCTTACATTTTCTATCGAGCCAAACGCACCTACAGTGGTGGCTGCCACCCAACCGCAGCCCATGGTGGTGGCTGCCACCCTTTCGGACGACAAAACAACCCGACGCACCCTATGTCGGGGCTGACCAGGACCCGAACGCACCCCTCGGTGCTTACTATACAAACACCGCACCCTATAGTGTACATATCAAACCGGCGCACCCTAGTCGGTCATAACCAAAACCAAACGGGGACCCGCTGCGGTGCAAAAACCAAACGCACCTTAGTACTATGAACGAGACCAACGCACCTAGTGCCGGTTTTTGTGACAGCTCGGAACCAACTCACCTTCGTGGTGGTTCTGCACAGAATACAAACGCACCGCTTGTGGTGTGATAAATGAGCAAACGCGCCATTGTGTGGTTGAGAAGCAAAAACCAACCGCACCCTTTTGGGGACAAGAAACAATCCAACGTACCTATTCGGGTTTAACCAAACCGGACGCACCTTGGGTGGTCTAAAAAAACCGAACGCACCTTATTGGTATTGTTGATGGTGGGGGTGCGCGGAGATGAGGGGATGGAGAGTGTCTCTTAGGCGTGGTAGTGGGGAATCGGGTAGATCAGATGATGAGAAAACACTTTTGGTTCGGCCGCGAAGAAGTTTTGGAATTAGGCCGGCGGCTGGTGGCCGGAGGTTGGCCAGATCCGGCGGGAGCTCGCCGGAAAAAATGGAGAGGGATGAGAGTGTTTATATGTGTGTGTGTGTTTTTATTTTGTAAAAAGAATTAATTATAAAACTGTTATATATAATAAAAGTTATAAATTAAAGTGGCAAGTGTATATTACTTGAGGGACTAAAGGTGTAACTTGTTGAGAAACTTTTATAAAATATTGGTTCGGGACTCATTTGGACTAGTTAACGGTCGATTCGAGTCACGAAACTTGCGCCATTGTTTTCCGAATCACTTTTCCAATAAAAATGAGTATTTACTTGACTAATTTTCGTAAACGTTTTATAAAATTTATTTAAAACGTTTATTATTTATTTTGTATATTACTGATAACTTTGTTCGGAAAATAAAAATGAATTTTAACTCGAATATTCGCGTTATCAACAAACGCTCTTGAATAAAATGTTAAAGATTTTTATTAATTTTTTTATTATAATAAAATAGGTGATAATTAAAAATAAATTTAATTACTTTTGTGTCGGTACGCGTTGTGTGCGCTGATCAAAATTTTGCGAGGCTGTTTTAGGCCTTTTCTGCTTGTTTCCAAGTCTCGGGTAAAACTAAAAAGTTGTCCGGGATATAATTGGGAAATTAAAAAATTTTGTCGTTTTACATCAAATTGTTTTTGAGCCCGATATCGTGAAAACGTGATTTAGTGGTATCATTTTTTTATGACAGCTTAGAAATAAATCTATTATCTTTTTCGTTTTCAGTCAAATAAGTTTAAAATAATTGCAAATGAGAGTATAATAATAAATATGATTTATTATTTAAAATATGTTCCGAAAATTTTACCGGTTACACGGTAATCGCTTTTATGTGACAATAAAAGACCAAAAGTCACAAAGTCAAATCGGACCTGAAAAGTCAAAGGTTAAAATAGTCCTTTAAAATTCCGAAAATTACCAGATGTTACAGGTGCTACAGTCCACGCCATTACAAAAATTTTTTTTCTTATGTAGAGGTTCGCTTTACCTACTTTTAAGCTATTCATGCACAACCAATTAGACCTCGTAACTAGGAAGCACATAATTATTACAACTAGCAAACTCACCTAAGTGTTTGTGTATTCTCTGCTTTCTCTACGGGTGTTGGATGCGGGTCTCGTAAAGACACACATGAAGTTTTACAATCCCCTAGGCAGAGTACCTAACCGTTGTAGGGTAGTAAGGCAAGGCTCAGGGGTTGTTATCGTTCTCTAGGGGAATATGTTGGGAAGGTTCGATCAAGATCTTCAAAGGTTATGGGTGTTGAGCGAAGATTCTTTTTGTCTTTTTATTTATAAAATGCAAGTAAAATCATGGTTTTGACGAGGTCTTGTTTGTTTTATCTAATTTAAACTAAAGTAATCTAAACTACTTTGGTTGGTAACGTATATCGGTTAATGATCGTATTACTTAGTCATGAAACTACTCCTCAAATTGCTTTCTTATAATACTGTTGCTTTGTCAAACTTGTGATGTCTGTGTAAGTATTTCCTAGTATGAACGGATTTACACGAACCCCGCCGACTACGATAATATTCCGTTAAGGTCAAAGCACAAGTAAGGTAGTATGAAAAGACTATTATAGGCCCCTAAGAGTTATTAAATGCAGTTGAAAATCTTAAGACGGGATCAACCATATTAGGGTAAGGGTAGTATGGAAGACTGTTACTATGATATCATTTCTACACACTTCGAGTTTACCTTAGACGTCTATGCCAATTTTAACTATCTTCTTGGCTAGTTTTTAAAGCCTAAACGTGCCCACCATCCATCACAAGACTGCAACATTAAACGGGATCTACAATCTAAGTTTCTTGCAATCATGATGTAATCACTATGGATATAGCCTATGCATGTTATAAGCTTTAGTGAGATTTCTACCTTATATTTCTCTTGTTTGAGAAGTATTTTGGAAAGAATTCTTACGGGATTAATACTATATACATGTATATAAATTTGACTAAACCAAGGTTGTTACAAGAGGGTTTTGACACCCTAAAAACAAGCCCAAAGGCTGCTAAAATCGTCTTCTAAAACTAAGGTTCGTCTCCCAAAAGTTACACACTATAACCCTAAAAACGGATTTGTATATATAGGAAAAAAGGCGTGACGGCGTCGCTTTATGTCTCTGACACCGTCGCCTTGTAGAATATTCTAGGGTTTCTTTAAGTCGGCTACATTCTGACGAAGTCTAAAAATCCTTGACGTTGTCTCTTGAATAATCTTGACGCCGTCGCTTATAGTTTGTGATGCCGTCTCCAGCTACTGTTAGGAATTTCTTCAAGATAGTTGGTGTAGAGACGTGGTCTTTTCCGTTTCTTCTCCAATTGATCCCAAGTCACATGTGTTTTCTCTAAAAGTCATCCAAGTGCTAAAAATACAAAAACAAACGATTAAGCACATAATCTGGGCATATTTGCATGATTTAAAGGGTTAAATGATCCTGAAATAGTGTATAAAATAACACCTCATCAAATACCCCTACACTTGGGATTTGCATGTCCTCAAGCAAATGGGCTTTTCTACCTAGACAATAGCAATATTAGGGGCATTTAACCTACTCTTTAAAAGCTGTTTATGACACAACCTTCTAGACCTTATAATTAAAAGTACAGAAAGTATAAACTAGCACCTCACATAAGTGTTTGGGTTCTCTCTTTCACTCGGGTGTATAATGAATTATAACAATTATGGGGAAAGAGGAAAATAACACTCATTACCTGTCGTAGCATATAAATTACCATAGGCTTGGTAAAGGATCAAACTTCCACCGCTAGGCGCCAGTACTAGTCATTACTATCAAAGAGGTCTTTAAAGGGTTGTGATGTGTAGGTGTAAGATAACATTAATGGAAATGAAAACGGATGGGATATATTTAGGGTGACTTTTTAGGTGAATTTAGGGTGAAAAGGTTAGCTAATTATTTATAAGAATACAGGCTGATTGGGTTGCTAAGCCAAAGACTCGGAAAAAGATATACAAACTCTACACAACTCTACATCAATCTCTTTTTTTAATAAATAATACATCACAACTTGGGGTTTATAAATACACCCCTATACTTACAATCTAACTAATGACCCGAATTAAGGTGGATCAACATATTATGGACCTTATTAAGCTCTATTAGGGGTAATAAATTACTTATTCCCCAATTCTTCATAAGAAAAATACTACCACGAATCCCAATCGTCCCAAACCAGTATATACAAGGATAAGGACTTAGCAACCGTGTACTCAAATAATTAACTTGGGTAAAACTAATAATCTACTTAAAGCGAGTACATACAAGGTAGGCTAAGGTGATTTGGGTGTAACAATTAGTTTAAGGGTTAACAATGCTCTTCATTAATAGTCTAGCTTAACCAGAAAATTACGTGAATCGTAAAAAATGATAGGCTCGGAGGGGTGTACTAGGGGTATCATGCACTAAAAATGAGTGCATGGCAAGGGTTTGGGATAATTATATGATCGAGGTGACCATCATAACAAATACAGGTTTAAAACATGGGTTAATCCCAGTGCCTCTTATCATTTAGCAAATCCTAATTCTTACTATGCGATCTCGGGATGAATCACAAAAACAAGTTCTAGAATTTAATACACTACCGGTATACTCATATAATTTTAAACTGATACTAATGCTCCAGAAAAGGCAACGAAACCACATATACACATCCATAACGATGGAATAGATACACATGATTGCTCATTCCTTAACTCGAGAAAGCTAAAGGTAAAATTATCTTGGGTATTAAAAATGGATACCCTAATTCCTATAGATCTAAATGCGAACCTCACATTTTTGGGATGGAATTTTGAGGGTTTTTGTACTAGTCATATAAATTCCTATCCATGAGACGCTATTAATACTCCGTTTTCGTCGGTATGTGTCATAATTTTTTTAACAAAATTGGGTTAAAATTACCTTTTACGATTTTTGTTTTGATATATTACCCATCATTTTAAGGGCAAAGCAAATGACAATTGATAGAATAGTTTCTAAGGCTTATTTCCCCCTACACTTAAGTTGAACATTATCCTCAATGTTCTTAAAAGTACCCGTAAAATGAATAAAGGGAAAAGAAAAAAAGTAAAAGAAACTAGTACTCCCCTGGTTTGCTCAATAATGGAGAAGAAACATGCGATAACTAGTTAAATCATGCTCCAAGAATCGTCATCTGGAAACTTCCTAGGAACTTCCAAGCTTTTTCTCATCAAATATAACCTGTAAATCAAATACAAAGACATCTATTAGAAAAATCGAACACCGGTTCTCCTCTAAGAATTGGGTCTCATATTAAAAAAACACATGTTTTTATTGGAAATGGAAACTGGTTCTCGCGTAACTTGTCTTTATAAAAACATCCAACCTGTCTTTATATAGAGTAAAAAGATATGTTTTTAAAAAAGAAGACATTTTTAATCTATTTAACAAAAAAAATTGGAATTCTTTTATAAATTCCAAAATTTAAAAATTTAACCCACCAAAATAAAGAAATATAAATACAACAAATATATATAAACTGAGTTAGATAGACCAAAAATGTCAAAATCAACAAATTAAAGTAAATAAAGAAAACTTCAATTCAGCTTAACATAAAGCAAATACAAAATTCAAATCAAAATAAATCACTAGAATTCAACAAATAACCATAAAGAAAAACATTAGAATTCAACATAATTATCTAGGACTAATCTCGCCACAATGTAAACCATGCACCAATGATCGCGTTCAACTCTTTATTCTCGGACGCTCATTACTTCAAGGTAGCTACAAGTAATTTAATGAAATAAAAACATCAGTAATCTAAAAAACAAGAACTCGCACGTCTGCACGCTAGTAATATGCTGTATTGAATTCAAGTAAAAAGTAGCGCCAAAATTTGCCTAACACCAAACATCAGTTGAAGAACGAAAGTAGAAGATCATCCGTACCTGATAAATCATTCTAAAATTTGCCTATCGCCAAACATCCAATATTATTCTTCCAACAGTGTCTACATCAACAAATTAACACCTATGTTATATTTATATAAAATACGACATCAGTTCCCTATGGTTTATTTTTCCCAACGGTTTGTGTAGCGCCAAAATTTGAGGTTCATTGCATACGTGATTAGTTTCATGACCACTTATATCATCTTCCCTATTTC